>NCSK02000219.1:0-53270 GCA_002276475.2 Chlorociboria aeruginascens | reverse complement strand
TCCTCCCCCCTTCAGCCACCCCGCCCTCGTCGCATCATCAGTTGTATCTTCTCGCGTTCAACGGCGGCTGCGGTGGATGATCAGGTCTGTTTTGTTGCGCAGGTCGTCATCCGTGCGAGGACAGGAAGATCAACATCCATCGCTCGCGCAGCGTCATAGTACCTGTGCCAGCACCTGTACACCAAGACCATGAACGGCTCGCACATCAAGGCCGCCGCGATCCAGAAGGCAAAGCAGCAGGTCGCGGATTCCAATGGCAATGCGAGCAAGAAGAGGAAGACGAAAGAGCTGAAGCCCATCATCACGACCGACAGCCCGAGTCAGCAAGATGCTGAAGGTGGTGGTGCCTCGGACCTGGCGTCGTCTACAGGTGCCCGTGCAGGGTAAGTGAATCCCCCTCGCCCTCTCGCACATCCCCCTCACCGTTCAATCGATCACGGTGCTTCGGTGCTCTTGTGTTCTGCGCGTGGCCTGGTCCATATCCCACATTCACCTCTCCATGGTGCATTCTCTGCGCGAACATGCTCCTACACACAACAACATGATTCACATCCCGTCCTATTTGTTTCCACTGTCGTTGTCACTGCCACGGCCACGGCCACGCATCACACGATGACCTCTCTGCTCAAACATCTGCTAACCGCCGATAACAATGGCCACAGGTCGACCGGCGCAAACCCCTCCTCCTCCAAACCAGCCATGAACAATCGCTCCCCCTCGTCGTCCTCGCGGGAGGACGCCGCCGAGACGACGGCCGAAGAAGAAGATTCCGAAGATTATTGTAAGGGTGGTTATCATCCCGTCTCCGTCGGGGAGAAGTTCAAGGAGGGCAAGTACACCGTGGTGCGGAAGTTGGGCTGGGGTCACTTTTCCACCGTCTGGCTCTCGCGGGATAACACGACCCAGAAACATGTTGCGCTGAAGGTGGTGCGGTCTGCGGCTCATTATACCGAGACGGCCATAGATGAGATCAAATTACTCAACAAGATTGTCGATGCGAGGCCCGATCATCCTGGGCGGAAACATGTCGTGAGCCTGTTGGATTCTTTCGAACACAAGGGTCCTAACGGGACACATGTCTGCATGGTATTTGAAGTTCTAGGAGAGAATCTCTTGGGTTTAATCAAGCGATGGAATCATCGTGGCATACCCATGCCTCTGGTCAAACAGATCACGAAGCAAGTTCTCCTTGGTCTGGATTACCTCCATCGCGAGTGCGGTATCATACATACGGATCTAAAGCCGGAAAACGTGTTGATAGAGATTGGGGATGTGGAACATATTGTGAAGACGGTTGTGAAGGAGGAACCTAAGAAAGACGACAAAGAGGATAACCGGAATGGCCGACGACGACGTCGGACTCTCATCACGGGCAGTCAACCTTTACCCAGTCCCTTGAATGCCAGTTTCAGTCAAGCGGATTTGATGAGGTTTCCGGGAAGTACCCCGGCGTCAGCTTCAAGTTTGAATCAGATGATGCACGAAGGTAATGAATCTCCGATTCAAAAAAGCACCTCCATGTTAGACCCCGTCGTAATGAGTGGTGCAATAGGAGGTTCGACTTTAGCATCCAATGATCCTTCACCTAGTAAGAATGATAGAGAATATGAGGAGAAGCACACGCAAAGAGAGAAAACTGCGTAAGTCCAATCCCTTGTTTCCGCGTCTCTTCTAATTTAATCGTGTCACAGTGACCTTTTATCGCGTGAAGTTGGTGGGATTTCGCTCGATAAATCGGAAAAAAAGAAAATGGAAGATGTTACAGCCTACGATACTATATCCGTCAAGATTGCTGATCTAGGAAATGCTTGTTGGACTGGTCACCACTTCACAAATGACATTCAAACGAGACAATACCGTTCCCCGGAAGTGATACTCGGTTCAAAATGGGGTGCTAGTACAGATGTTTGGAGTATGGCTGCGATGGTATTTCTCTCTCTTCTCACACATCCCACCTTTCTGATATGGTTTAGGTCTTTGAACTCATAACAGGTGACTACCTCTTCGATCCTCAATCCGGTACAAAATATGGCAAAGACGATGACCACATCGCCCAAATTATTGAACTACTAGGTCCCTTTCCCAAATCACTCTGTCTATCCGGGAAATGGAGTCAAGAGATCTTCAACCGTAAAGGAGAACTTCGAAATATTCATCGATTACGTCACTGGGCCCTTCCCGATGTGTTGAAAGAGAAATATCATTTTAAAGATGAGGAGGCGAAGAGGGTGGCAGATTTCTTGACTCCAATGTTAGAACTGATTCCGGAGAAGAGAGCTAATGCGGGAGGAATGGCGAGTCATGAGTGGTTGAATGATACTATTGGTATGAAGGGGATTGGTATCCAAGGTTTAGAAGTCGGAAGTCGGGGGGAGGGTATCGAAGGCTGGGCTATGGAGGTTAAGAAACGATAGAGTGGCATTGGTGGGGTTATGGGTAATGGTGAGGGCCTGATGGCGGGGTTAGGGCTTGGTTTCAAGAAAGCCGATCAGATGTGATATAATCTAGGCAACGCTGGTTTGAGTGTGACGTTGGGACTCAACTATATTACTCTGGTCTGCTCTAATCACTACCAATCAACAGGCGTGTATACGTGTATGCATGCATGCGTGTATGTATATATGAACGTGTGTGTATATGTCAATTAGGCCTATTTATTTATTAACTTTCGATTTGCTCGGCCCTGCCCTGCTCTACCCTGCTCTCGTCTTATCTATTCTGGTTCGTTCTAATTGTCAAATCAATAAGTTGATAGATAGATATCCTTAAGGCCCACGGATATCTCTCTCTAGCATTTTTCAGGAGCTGTAACCTAGATATCCTTTTACCCTCCTGTGCTATATACTATAACCGTACTTATCAAGGTCTCCTCCTCGCCGTCAACTTGAACGACCTTATCAACAATCCTCTCCAAGCCTAGTTATTCATATAGAGTCAACCCATCGGACTTGCATATAAATTGATGGGCCAGCCCTTCTCTTCAGCAGCCTTGATCCCCCCTTCTACCAACATTGAGCCACCTCCGCGCTTGCAAGGGAAGATGGGTTGACTTACTACTCCCTACCCCACCGGGCAAAACACGTCTCCGAGCGCTTTCAGCAGCTTCTACAAATGCTTCACGGTTGCCTCCCTTTTGCATCTTTCTTCCTCTCCTTCTCAGCTGTATCTGTCAGGGCCACAGGTCAGCGAGGAAAGACTTAGCTGGCTTAGCCGCCACCGCCAAAAGTAAAGACAACAAACAACAAGCTTATTGACCTTTTAAGCCTTACCCGAGCCACTAAATGGATGCGCTCCATGGGCTTCCCCACATTCCTCCCTCCCTCCCGCGCCTGGCACCCTTCATCACCTCACCTCACCTCACCGGGCTAGGATATTCCGGGGCTGTCGAATTAAGAAGCCCGGAAATCAAGTCAGCCTCTGGATCCGACTCAATAGCTCGTTGCACTTTTACTCGTACGTAGAAACACGCGCTTGTTTGTTGAATATGGCCGCTGTTTGTCCGAGTTATCTTGGCCGGGTGTCTCTTTTCTCCTTGTCGACATTGGTTGAAAATAGAGGAATAAACAGAGATTCGTCGCGTTGAACAGCTTACAATAACTTCTCAATAATACGAAACGCAATTTCCTTAATATTATATATTTATATATCCGACGCTTCTTTCTATATTTTATCATATTTTATCTTCTATCCTACCTACCTATGGCTATTATTCCTCATGTGGCGAGTTACTACGGTACCTGCATCTCCAGTCAAATATTCTGGAACGCTGTTTATAGATATTCATGCCTCATAGATATATATATATATATACAAAGTAGAATTTGATCCCCTCTATTTATTGGCCGATCCGATAACGCCATTATTACTTGCTGCCATCAGCCTGTGGGTTTCCCCTTCCCTGGGCTTCCTACCTCCACCTTAGTACCTTTCCCCTTTACTTGGACTTCTATCACCGCCTTTACTAGGACTCCTCCCTTTAGACGGACTCTGCTGCGGTGTACTCGGCATGATAGCCTGAAACGACTGTCCGTTACCATACTCAAACCCCGTCTGATGAGTCGGCGTCTGCGGGACGCCCCATTGGAAATTCTGATGGGGTGGGAAATATTGAGGGACGGGAGGGATGGTCGGATGTGGTAGATGGCTTGCTTTGGAGCGGATGAGGTTGAATGTTAGGTTGTTGATTAGGATTACCACGGTGATGATTAGGACGATGAAAATCTGTGTCGCGGGTAAGTTGTAAGAAACGTAGAAGGGTGAGGAAGAAGACCTACCATTGCTTTATAACTAATAGGTTCAATAAAAGAATTGAAAATCTCCGCGAATGTATGTGCTGAAATCTTCGCCCTCGCAACGGCCATGGGATCCCTATTCATGCACTTCTCCCAATTATCGCATAATACCTGCAACGCGGGTGATTTCAGATTCGCACAATTATTCTCTAAAAACTCTTTCTTGCATTTCGACATCTCGGCCACCACATCCTGGATTGAATCTTCAGATGCTTTATCCACATCCGCTCGGATGGTGAGCCAGAACGTCCAGATGCCAAACATGATAATAAACGCAAAGAAGAAATTGAGCATCAATTGCGCATAATAAGACAGGATATGTGGTAAATTAGGCCGTGATTCGATGCCACTCAACAGCGCCGCGAACCAACCCATAGCATTCGGATCTATGGATTTCAAATTCTTGCTACTTCTCGGTCGTGTTTCCGTCTCGGAATCAGTATCTGAACCTCTCGCATGAGAGGGTGCATAATCGCGATCCGCCCGTTTTCTCTTCCGGAGTTTATTCGCAACAGCGATACCGAATTTGCCTCGTCGTTCAGCTCGCCCTGGTGAACTGCCGCTGAATTCGGCGCCGTAGCGGTTGAAGATCGGCTTTTCTGCTCCCCCGCTTGTGAAGGCTGTCATGGCTCGGTTTTGACGCGGTATATCTGGTGTATCTTCTGCGTCGGCGTTGTCTGCCGGTGAGGATTCCGCGCCTGACACTTCAGACAGCAGTTCTTGATCGAAAGGTTTGCGGGGCGTAGTGAAGGATGGATTGCGGAATTGGGGAGCTGGAGCGGGAGGCGCAGCTGCTATGAATGAACTTGTAGATTGAAAGGACTTAAAAGTTTCTGTGGTTTTGTGAGCTATTGGTTTATGGCGACGTGCTTGAACTTACTGCCTTGTCCGAGTTGGGGTTCGAATTGTGGAAAGGGCGATTTAGGATCTCGCGGACCTTGAGTTTGCCATTCCCAGTCCATAGGACCTTCATTTGTACGGCGTTGCATATTATTGTACATTTCTGGTGATGAGCTTGAAGAGAAAGAAGATGTGGTTGTCTAATGTAAACAAACAATGTTGCGCCTTACTTGTAAGGCGTTAAATGAATAGAGGCGACTTTGAATTTCAACTTCAACTTCAGCGTCTTCATATGTTTGCACCTTGATCTTCTTTTCACCTTACTTGACAGGTCAACAACAATCCACTATTTGGTCTTGCTATTTAGCATAAATACAGGAACCTTCTGGATTCTCTTCAGGCCACCAATCTCTATCCTTCCACAACGCAATCATGTCGGACAGCGACGAATCTCGACCTGTCTCCCCTCTTCCAGAAGCCAGCAACGACGTGTCAGATCCAAATAGGCCCTTCTCAGAAGAAGGAGATACTCCTCTAGAACCAGCTGAGAACCCCGATCTAGATATTGATGTCGAAGACAATGTATCCGACAACGACTCAGAACTGTCGGAAGTCGACGAAGCTGAATTTGCCGATTTCGATCCTACAACTGTTGCTTTGGAAGATAGACCAACTGTTGGAATTGATGAAGATGTCGCTAAAACTTTGAAGGCTGGCAAGAGAAAGCGAGCAGATGGGGATAAGAAACCTAGAGAGGGACACAGAGATAAGAAGAAGAAGCGTAGAGATGAGGATGAGGATGCGGATGGAGAGGAACTTGATGGGAAGAGGATTAGGAAGCCAAAGCGCATTGATGGTGGGAGAAAGGATAGGGATCGTCCAAGAGAGAGGAGAAAGACCCCAGAACCGGAGAATGAGGAGCATCTTACGCCGGATGAGAGGAGAAGACGTGCTTTGGATAAGGCGATGGATGCTGCCCTGAAGAATCCTAATAAGAGACGTCGTAAGAAGGATGAAGTGGTATGTCTTGTGTTACAAGTCACTGTGGTTAAACTAACTTTATTAGGATCTTGAGGAGGCTTTGGATGATGAAATTGCTGCTCTTACTATCCGTATGGAACAAGCATGCGATGCTGATAATTTGGCCCGCAAGAATGAAGAACCAGCTATTCATAAAATCAAATTACTCCCCGAAGTTGTTGCTCTTCTGAATCGAAACACCATCCAACATTCGATCGTTGATCCTGATACCAATTTTCTCCGGGCCGTCAAATTCTTCCTCGAACCATTGAGCGATGGAAGTCTTCCCGCATATAACATCCAACGTGATATCTTCTCAGCACTTACTCGCCTCCCCATCGAAAAAGAAGCCTTACTCAGCAGTGGAATTGGAAAGGTTGTTCTTTTTTACACTAAGAGCAAGCGACCTGAAATTGGTATCAAGAGAACGGCCGAACGATTATTGGGAGACTGGTCACGACCAATCTTGAAGCGCAGCGATGATTACAAGAAGCGCAAGATCACCACCAAGGAATTCGATTCTGTGTATGTCCCCTTCCCATCTCCAATTCATCTACTAACCAATCTCAGCGCCGCATCCCTGGCACTCCGTCCATCAGGGACTCAATCCTCACAAGTACCTTCTTCGCAACGTGTTCCCCTTTCTAAGAGTGAACTGGAGCGTAGGCGTCTTCTTGCACCTGCTGTCCAGAGCAACAGAGCTAGAATGGAGAGTTCGAACACGAGTTATACCGTCGCCCCGAGGAGTAACTTCGATCCATCCAGAGGTCTGGACCCGGCTTCTAGACCGATCGGCGCTGGTGGTATGGAAGCTTTTAGGAAGATGACGCAGAAGAAGAGATAGGGGATTTTATGCATGGGTTTTGCTTGGGGAATTTGGGCATTAGGAGTTTACTTTGCCAAGCGGGTAAACTACAACTCATGGCTTGAGAATTCCTGCATAGATGATTTTAGAGATTTCATTACAGCGCATCAGGCTGACATTAAGAGATCATTCTTTTTCTGCAAGAGAAAGAGATAGAGCAATATGACTCGTTCCTGTCTTTTCAACTGTCTACCCAATAATCCCTGTGAAATCCTTGTTTCCTTCAATTACCCTCGCTCTATATGCTCGATCCTGAACTTAGGAGGATTAAAAGGTGGCTTAATATTATATCATATCATATCCTCTACATCTTATCTATGCATTACCATTAGCCTTGGTTATAGATCGATATAGCTTACACCTTCAGGGTTTCTCCAGGGGGATTTCTCTTCCTAGAGAGCACCCGTTCATTTCCTTCTTGCGACGTAGTCCAATTATGCCAATGCAGCCTATAGACTCAAGGCTGCTAGCAAGTGGTCTCGGTGCCAATCAGCCGTCCTAGAGATCGATTCCATTCCGAGGAAGGGCAAGGGCAGAAGCCGCTAAATAGATCTCTACAATCTTTCATCGTCTTCCCACCTCATTCATTATTTCTACCTCGTCATTGGCCAGTGCTGGACATTAAGTGGGATCGAGATTAGGACTAAGTAGTCTAACGGCAAATGCGTCCGGGCAGAAATCTTCACTCAGGAATAGGAATCCTCCAAGATCCGCTGTCTTCTTGAAGGGTAGCTGGCGAGATAACCTTGTTGATGCTTGGAGGGAATTTATAATTGATCTCTTATCGTCCTCCTCTCCCATTCTCGGAACCGAGTTCAAACAGCTCCTGTCCATAAATTTCGGGAATATACTGGATTTTTTTCTCCATATATACTTCAGAGATATTAGACTCTTTATCGCTATTGTTTAACTCAAATGGAGGGCGATGATTATCCAGATCATACACTCGATAAGTCTTAACGGCTTCTTCTGAAGGGATCCGTCTCCAATCATCGTGATGGGCTGGTTGCGATGGCGGTGGATTTGGATTTGGATTTGGATTTGGATTTGCCCTTGGCCACGAGCGACGTCGTCGATGTCTCCAGATGAAGAATACTATCCCAACAACGGATAGAAATAGTACACTGCACCCGACCGATATTCCAATTGCTGTCCCAGAACTCAGATTCTTGGACGGCAGCGCTGCGGCAGAACTTTGCTGAGGAACATTTGAGACTATAGTTGAAAGCAATGTGGAAGTTCCTGCTGATTTTGTTAGGTTTCCTATTTAATTTACCATGGTCTCTTACTGACCTCCAGTGTTTTCTGAGCTACTCAATGATCCCGAGGTACTCGTCGGCCCCGAATTACTGGATGATCCTCCAGTACTTCCCGAGCTAGTACTCCCTGTTGGCGATATGAACGGCGCCTGAGTTGGCACGTCGAGATTAAAACCCTCAACTAAATTTCCCTGCAAAGTAATGGGGAACTGTAGAGTCCTTGTGGTACTAACCCACTGTTCATCGGTGTTGGTTCCGAACCAAACTAAACTTGTGCCACTACCTGCTGGTAACACGCACGCTGAGGTAGTGGGTAGATACGTGAAGGTATATAACCTTATGACAGTTAGATATCCACGTTTCCGAACAAGATGATTCGGAACAGAGAACTTACAGGGGACAACAGAACGTCGACACCCCCGTGCTTAGCGGTACTGTATGCGCAACATAATAAGCAGAAGGGCATACTATGGGCCCGAGGCTGGTTCGTTCTGTGCCGCTGGCACTGCTTTGCTTTTGGGCAGGCATTAACAAGCGGATTCCCAACATAGATAGCATCAAAGATACTCACGTCCAGCGACGCAGTCACTTCCGTAGGAAGACACTGAGCGGATACAGTCGGAGCCGGGAAATTCTTCGGGTTGCTGAAGACGAAAAGGCCAGTGAGTGTGGGCGGCGCCGTAGTCGCTATGGGGGAATTCGCCCAGAAAGTATTGAAGCAATCCGAAAGAGAGGCGCCGGCGGTCGTCAACGGCAGCCAGCTCGTGGTGACGCCTGCATTCGTCTCCGGGCCAAACGTAGCAAAGGCCATTGGAAATCTGCCAGGATTGACATTGTTTGAAAGATGTCTAATATAGAAGTATTGATCGGAACCGAGTTTAAAACCATCCCTCGCAGCCGCCGACGCGTCTAAAATTAGTCTGGGCGCGGCATGGCTTGCGCCTCCCCCTGATTATCAAAGCACAGACTCGGAGCTGGTGGAGGAGTTGGTAGAACCTCACGAGAGGAGCAAACATGCAAATTGGAATCCTCACAGATTCAAAGCTCGTGCCTTCCTCATCGACACAGTACTTCCTGGCTCTTTGTTGAACTTGCAGCCTTCGGAGCCGGTACATTTCATGTTCAGTCCCAAGGTAACTGGGACGGGAGGATCAATTGGAGGAAGCCCTTCCATTTCCAGTAGTAGGATGGATCCCCTGACAGATTCGTGATTGGCCCCTTTGGATAATTATACCGATCTTCGAGAGCAGCGTGAGCAGCAGCTGAACCATTCAGTTTAATCCCCCCGAGGGCTAAACTCAAGGCATCAGTTCCGGGACTTGATCTGCACTTCTGCTCTGCTATCTCTTTCCGGCCAACGGGCCCGTCTATCTCGTATGCATATCCCGCCGGCTCTGCTTTACTACTATATCCTTCCTCCGGTTCTCGTGGACAATTGTTCGCGTTCCTTCTCTCCCAGTCAGCTCCTGTGTATCATCATCATATGGCCCATCCTCAATTACCCAGCTTCTGCAGGATTCCATTCCCATCTAGCTCATCTGCGAGAAGTTTCCCTGTAGTCCTTTCCTCTCATATTTCCCGTCCTATTTTGAGAGTCTGGCTTGGTGTTCAGCTACTGTCGTCGATACCTTGGGATACACAAGATTTTCCAACAGAGTCGCTACGTACAACCAAGTGATATTCCAGTCACTGCACTCGAATGAAGATGTTTGTACGACGGAGATAAAGTAAAAGTTAGCTGTAGAATATTCGACATTGCCGTTGGAATTCCCGGTCTTTTTGGCGAACCTCCTCACCCTTTGGTCCCCGAAATTTCTATGATTGGCAGACTCCCGCTATTGCTGAAAGTTCTACTAGCAGTGAAACTCCAGATGTCGAGGTTTCTAAAGGTCGTGAAGGCATGTACCTTGAAACACCATCGTTGCCGTTGGCATCACCGTCATCTTCTCAAGTTTATTAACAATGCGATTCTCAAATTAAAACTCGGTGATTTGATAAATGATGTCCGGAGAAGCGCCACCTTGTTGTGATCAGAAACTGGAGCTGTATGGGTGTCGAAATTACTCTGTAGAGCTTTAATCAAGATAGAGTAAGTGGTAACCTCTCCAGTGCCTTCCCTTGTAGACACTGCCAATATCAAAATTTTAATCAATAGTGCTAGGAAGTACTTTCATTACCTCATACTTCCTTCTCTCAGCGGGCAATACAGAGGGGACAATGCACAAGAAAGCCCCAGAACAAAGACAAAAACCAAACGAGTTAGAAAACCCTATATCAGTAGGACTGAGGTTCTATAACCAACCACCGCTGTCTGCTGCCAAAAATTGTGGCGGTCTGGTCTGGCCACCAGCGTTATTTGTTGTCCTGTTACATATCCCTGCTTGAAGAGAAATCCCTCGTACAAAGAATTGTAGCTACAGATCTCTTCAGTAATGGAATGTAAGTAAGTATCATCCATGCATCGGGGGCGAAGGTGTGTTGGATAAACTTAGTAGTGATAAAAGACCCTTAACCTCGATAGTAGATTGTATGCATGCTATTATGTACTTGCACTTCGAACCCCGAATCAGTGGTATGGCATCATATAAGGCGAGATCAAAAGTATGTTAATAAGTGATCAAGTTGACTAGTCTACTGGAGACATTTCGGTACGACTCAAACCTTGAAAAGAGCCAGTCAGCTCGGAGGACACTCAAAAGTACAATAAACTCCTGATTTGAATCTAGAAGTAAAGTAAAAGAGAAAACAGTAAACCGCTCTTAGCAGATACGCATAACCCATACAAATGGCAATGCTGCTAGCCCACAACCATGACATCACAGTCTTTCTTCATCAAATTAGTAGTCCGGATTTCTGAGGTAGCTCCTTCAGCCTCCTTTGCGTTCTTCATCCCCAGTCTTTTGCATCGCATCTAATTCCTTAAGCGCCTGGCATGCGTCCATTTGCTCTTGGAAGTCCCGCGTATCTTGGTAAATATCTTCATAGTTTATGGTTGGACTTGACACATCCATGTATAAGGGTAAATCCTCATTCCTGTGTCTTTCCAATGGTGAATTCAGGTTGTCACGAGCTTTCTTCCGTTCCAAACTCGGTCTCGATCGCCACCTCACCCCCTGCTGTCTTGGTGCGAACTCAAACCCATTCTTCTTCCAAACTCCATGTTCCCAAATCCTGTTGTCAATGAATCCGGTGGCTATAGTAAAGCACCACGTGTTTAGTCCCTCACAGTCATTTTCATCGATACCTTCTGCCCTTGATCGGCCGGCACAGAGAACCCATTTCCCGTCTGTCTGGATATCGTACTTGAGACTGAGCATCAATTCAGCTTCATCCTTATTGGCTATTCCCACCTGTTAAACATTAGCATGCACATGAATCGAATAGCCTCTAAGAGACGAGAAAACTGGAAAATGACAGGGATAGTAATAAGAGGAGATGAAAGTGGGTCAGAAACATACAGTGACTCTCCTAGCAACTCTAGAAATGACCAAGTCAGGTTGTCCGTCATCATTCGGCCAAGTTGCTCTCAATCTCAAAACACGATGGAAATCAAAGAACTCAGTCATTGTTGTCCTGTTTAATTGCCAAAGAAGTGTAGTAATGCCATCTGCCATTGAGAACTGGGTAATATCAACTTGTTCTGACCAGCTTGAAAGATCGACAATTCGAGGGTAGTTGAGGCCAGCATTGGCAGGATATCTTGGGGGAAGGTTGATGAATTGGAGGCCGTCGTTTCTACCATTCAAAGACGATACAAATGAGTTTGACCGAGATCCGGGACTCGATGGTGTTGAAGCTCTTCTCGCCATGAATTCAAGCGTTGAGTCCTGACCTCTCAAGACCCTCGGAGGTGGCGTTGGAGAATCAGCTTCTTCTATGGAGGGATGCATACTTCCAGGAGAGCCAATACCGTAGTAGGCGGCTTTAAGGGTAGGGGGTGTACTGCTTCTCTTCACAGAGATTTTGGTTTCGTTGACAAGGCGGAATGATTCGTTGCTATCTGAAGCCGGAAACGCGGCGTGCATTGATGGTTGGTGGATTCCTACCAGTGGGTTGTTACCGTCTCTAGGAGATGGCCCATCAGGTGAATCATATGAATCCTCTACTTCTGTGATGGTGATAGTAGTCATGACGTCAATTCTAATGTTGCCCTGTGTCTGTGCCTGTTCAACTGCCATTGTTGTATCTGCACGCGGAGCGTCTATTGGAAATGCGTTGTTTCTGGCGTCAGACTCCATGCTTGTTGCATCTGCGGTTGACAGTCAGCGTTCTTATCAAAGAAGAATGAGGAGGACGTTGATGATAAAAAGCGAGAAATACCTGCTGAGAAGATTGAGAATTTGCGTTTAGGCATTGCTGAGACGGCAAGGTGCGCTTTGAGTGAGTTGGGAAGGAACAATGGCGAAGCGATTGGATATATTCGAACACCTTCTTTAAGCTTCTCAAAGATGTACGTGAAAGAAACTTCCAATCAAGCGTATTCTTGCCCTAAGAAAAGTTGTGTGTTAAGCTCTCGATTGAGCTTCAACCGAAAGGGGCTGCGCTTGCAGAGCCACGCCTCCATTTCAGTCCCAATTCACTATGACATAGGGTTTGAGTGTGTCATTTTCTTGCATTCATCGTCTGGAATACTTGAATGTATTGAAATTGGCCAGCAATGTCTCCTCCTGAACTTGATGAAATCCGTGACCTTGCCTGTTGCCTTGATACCAACACCATGGAAAAGGCTATAATTTTCACCCAGCCCTCACTTTCCCATAGCCTGGCGTTGATGGAGCACAGCACCCATAAATTATATTAAACACTATGAAAGTGACCAAAGTCAAATGCCAGTATCTCATCCTCATTGCCCGTGTCCCCATATTGCTCGTTGTTGCCCATTCTTTCAAGCTTACTGTTCAATTTTGTGTAGCTAAGGAGTGACTCTGCAATTATGAAAGCAAACGCTACCAAATCTTCAGTTTTTTGGAAACACTGCCACTAAAAACTCTCTTCCTGATGTGGCCTCCACTTTCCTGAGGGTAGAATTTCAAAAGATACTCCAGGACGATAGTCACAAATGTCACTCTAATGAAATAACCAAAGTAAATATTAACGAGCATTCAGGAATATTGTGTGGTAATGTCAATACTTTGACAAGTCTATTCACTCTAGTACAACGTAGATGCTCGCAGTCATGCATTTCTTGTATTCTAATGGTCTAGATGCAGAACCCTAGTTCTCTATCATACGCCAGAAATCCATCCAAAGTCTCACATCCATTTTGCAGAGAAAAGGAAGGAACGCATCCGTGATATGAGAATCTTCCTCGTTCTCAAATTCTCTAGTCTAGGTATCAATGTCAAGAATGCGAGGAGATCCAATGGGTGCAGAAGATGGAAAGCGAGGATCCACGTCGAGAAATTTCAGGCGTGCGGCGTAAAGGTCGGGGTCATAGTCGATACCGAGAGATTTGGATTCTCCATTGTGGAATCTACTATTGTAGAATCAAGGCTCAAATTTTTCATCTCAAGTGCTACTCCTTCATCTTCGGAGAGATCACTCCATTCCTCGAAATCCTTGCCAACCCCATCTTCAGCTATATCGACATCATTTTTGGAGACCGGTGCGAGTAGCTTTGCTTCCTTGTCAGCGACTAGGTGGAAAATCTTTGCATCTGTGGCTGCTGAGGGGGTTTCTATGGTGGTAGACCTAGAGGAGATCAATCCGCATTGGCCCTTCTTCCCTTGAAACTTTTGGAAAGCCGTAACCTTGGAATTTCTTTCTATCTCCAGCTTCTGCGTATCACCTTTGCCAATGATGGGGTTACTCTGATTATGTTAGTCCATGAGGACCATGGAGTTCTTCTGTGTACCCACATTATGACGAGTGTTGCTGCTTAGATCAGTCAAGGTATCGACCATCACTCCTTCTTGCTCTTTGCTCACGACAGACTTGGCTCCATTTGTATCCTTTGTATCTTTTGCCTCCGGCTGCATTTTAGCTCTCAGCTTCTCTGGTGTCTCTGCCAGCTTGCGATGTTCCCTTGCCAGCTTGCGATATTTCCTTGCCAGCTTGCGATGTTTCTTTGCCAGCTTGCAACGTTTCTTTGCTAGGCTGTCGATGCGGAATCCGCCACCTGGCATGTGCTTTTTTGTACGGGTCATGATTTCTATGTGCGATCGTTAGCTTATGTGTCAATGATTTGAGAAATGTAAAGCGCCTGTGTGTGCAAGGCCATGCTTACATGTCCTGGAGGCGATCGGGGTTGAGGTATTTACGTGTTGCAAATGTTGGGAATAGTCAGAATTGTGAGGTTGTAAGAGATCAAAAGGCGCAAAGAGCGATTTATTGCTCAAAGCCGTGAAGATCAGCCACATTCAGTAACTTCAAGCCAAACAACATGGATTCTTCCAAATACTAAAAAAAAGCAGGTATAGGCTGCAATGCCTAAGCAAGAATCAAAAGCAAACAATGTGATAGCTCAGAAATAGGTCAATTGCAAACGCCATGTTCTTGGCATTCGCAAACAAAAATAATTTGGGCTTTGACATATCTGTAATCCAGAGGAGGTTCTTTGCCTAAACTTGTGAGTTCTAAATGAACGTTAGATATCTTATCTAAACTTTAATAAACCAATAATAATTTCTAGAGACACTTAGCTATGGCTAGAAAATTGTTATGAACAACATTATCTGGGTGCCTAAAACTGGTTTTATAATAATTATTCTCTTTGTTGGTATCACTAAAGTTGGTACCATAATAACGGTTTGCATAGATATCATTCGGATGCTTGCCTAAAGAACAGAGCAACCAAGTTCAGCCCCCGACTTAATCATTCTACGTCCCTCAGCTTTTGCGAATTTCTTGAAAACAATGCCGTCAAACGCTGGGATATTCCCCCCAGACTCAAATCCTAGCGCGAAACATAGTCATCACAGGCTTAGAAGAGAAGAAGTTCTATGTGTTGATGGTTCCAATGTGAGGTCGGATTCCCCACCTTTCCGATCTTTCCTTTTAACAGATGAATTGCTGACTGGAGTGCTGTTGGACTTTTGATGCAATAAGTGAGAATAGAAATTGAATTGATTCTAACCCGTTAGAAGGGTTCTAGAGGAGCTATTTATGCCAAATGAATGGAATTGACTAGACCATAATAAATGAGTAGGTTTCCCATAGTATGTAAATGTATCCCAAAGTGGATGTGATAGTGGCTTAAAATTAATAATCTAATAAACTCAAAGGCTGAAACCCCTTGCCTCGGCCGACAAGTGGAAGGAATATTTTCGGCTGACATTTTATCATACCACCATTACTGTAAGTTAATTGTTTCTTTTCGGAGCATTTCTGGACAAAAGACCGTGTAGTGGCTTGTGTGCCCGGTGAAGGATTTCTCAATGAGATTGTTTCAATTGTGGATTGAATTCAAGCATTAGGCTGCAGAGGCATAGACGCATGGGGCTTTCATTCCGTCGATAATAATATATGTTTCCTCTCGGAACCAGCAATTATTCGTAGCAAATTGCTAGCTGCATACAATCTCTTTCGGACTATAGCTGGAAAGCTGCCAGTTGGTGCTCATGTACGCCGCCTCCAGGGATGTGATCACTATTCAACAAGTGAATATTTACGAGATGCAGCGAAAACGAGCGGATTAGTAACGGCGATAAAAGCATCGATTAAAGCATTTCTGACGGCTGAGTTGGGATGGATGTGAATGCCTGCGTGAATGGCACGAGAGGAATTCGAACACTGCAGATCTTGCTCCCAGGCCCGAAGGTCAAACATTTCGTGCCGGGGATGGCGTCAATACTTAATTGCTTCTAGGAGCTAAGATCAATCAATGGAGGCAGAGCACTGATTGTAGTTTTTGGTTTGAATTCGAGAGGAATAAAGTAAACAATGGCTTCCTGTGGCTAATCTCAATAGTGGGAGACAAGGCAAAGTTCGAAAGAACTGGTCCGCAGAATATAATAAACCACTTTCAATTATCCATCATACGATGGAGCTTTGCACCACGTTCTAAGAAAATCGATAGTTTTGTGAAATTTTCTTTCATCGGCGAAATAGGAGATTATTTGACTATATGGCTTTTTTCCCCCAAGAATCTAGAGATCGAAGTCCGAGGGCTCTGAGTCAACGAGAGTCCGGAAAGATTCTGGGGATCTACTCAAGACGTGAACTGATCGATGGGGTATAAGACATGTAACAGAAATCCGAAGATTTCGTTCCATGGTACAGTATATCTGGGGAATCGGAGTTTAAGTACAGAAGAACACTCGACTTACCGAGTTAGGCGAGGCTTTCTATTTTTTTGTAGGCTATAGATTTAAATAAGTCAAACACATTCCAGTCCGAGCAAACAGGCGACCGTTTCCCCAATCGGTTCAGGACAAAGTTTGCTTGCTGGCACAAGGGGGCAGATGTACGACCATGTAGAATATACGGAGCCGCAGGGTTACCAAAGCGAAGTATATTTGTAAATCGTGGTCCGAACTGTTTTGCAATTTTTTTCTTTGGTGGGGGGATTATTTTGGGATTTTGGGATTTTGGGATTTTTGGATTAGCGGAGCAGCAGACCTTCGCGCTAAAAGAAAATCCAAGGCGAGAAAGGTAAGCAGTAAATAGATTGCTCTAGGTATGTCATGCTTCTACATCGCCTGCGACTTCGCAGGTTCCTATATCCATTTTCTATGCTACAGTGTAGTAAAGCCAAAACTCCAATTCCCACCTAGATACCAGTTCACTACGCATTACTGATTAGAGGACACTTCCCAACCCACTTCCTCGCATCAATCTCCCCAAGTACCCACCTAATTAATCGTCCTCTATCCAGGTTCAATCCAGCTCTCCCTTGTTTATCCCCTACAAATGCTTCATTCACACCCTCCACATTCTCATCCAGCGTCGTCCCTTTCAACAATGGTACCCGGAATACCGTCCAATCAATTCTATTACCCAATGCCACCGTCTCTTCCGCCATGCCTTTGATCTCCTTATAGGCGTCCCCGCTCAAATTCTTGATGTATTGGATGGCCAGATACCATATTATGCTTCTGGTGTCTTCGGGCGCAGAGTAGGAGGGTGTAGAGAGCGTGAGAATGTAGGTGAAGGTCCTGGCGGAAAGAAAAAGTGGGTAGAGAGTATGGAGAGCTTCGGTAATGGGCTGTATTGAAGTCAGGATCTTGTGCATTTTCAAGAATTAAACGGGGAACAGACAGTGCCCTCTCTCTTCCCTAACGTAGGCCCCGCAAACGAAATAAAAATATCGGCTCCACAGTTCGCCACTCTCTTCAATCCTTCCACATCATTCAACTCTCCTTGGATAATATCCACACTTGTATTTGAGGCCAGTCCTTCTGGGATCTTAGAGGGCGTGCGAACGTAGAGCGTGAGCTGATGTCCAGCCTCTACAGCTGCTTTTAGGAATATAAGACCACAGGTCCCGGTGCCGCCGAGGACGAGGACATGGTGTTTTGCGGTCATTATGAAGTTCTTGCCTACATCTCTTGGTGCTGGAAAAAGTTGGGTGGGGTGGGAGTTTGATGACGATGATATCTAAGAATGGCGGCTAGCGCTTAGATCTACGGCGTTTAAAAATAGCCTTGCACGATCAACCAATCGCTCGCACATGCATCCACTCCACCCACATGCATCGCGTAAAATTTCCAGGGGCTAAGCAGCAAGTCACAACCTACCTATCATTTTCAAGACATTTTCAAGACATCTTCAGCCGTTTCATCAGCAATGAGAACACGAATGTTTTATTTAAGATAACCGTTTTCTTGTTGCGTTTCTTTCTCAGTATTACGGAAAGGCAAATCTATCATGATTTTTACATTGAATGTGGCGCTATTCGCCTTATCTGGGAAACTTACGGTGAAGGAGGCTTTGTCGGGAATCTTTGGGAGTGTGAGCTTGGCCACTTGGATCTTTTTGCTTGTAGGTTGTCTGGTCCCTGGTTGCACAGAGCTGATGGGGTTGCAGGTTCCACAGTTGGTGTTGAATTATAAGACAGGCAGCGCTGATGGGATTTCGTTGTTGTTTTTGGCTGTCTGGATGGTGGGAGATTTGACGAATCTTTCCGGTACGCTGAGCTTTTCTTCGAGCAGATGGGTATTCTTTGTTTCTGTTCTAGTTGGTCTGAGATTATTGTTACTGGATCTTGGATTTCAATGTTTTTGTATGTCACGTGCCTTGCTGATATTCTTTAGGCGCAATATGGGCTGAGCTTGTGCCTACCGTTATTGCATTAGCTGTCTACTTCTGCATTGCAGATGTAGTACTCATCACCCAATGCGTTTATTATAACCATATCAACGCCCAACGAGCCGCTCGTCACCCCTCGGTCACGGCGGAGCAATCCGAGGAAGAACCTCTGCTTACACGTCGCCGAAGCAGTGATAGTATTGGTCTTCCTGGATCTCATCGTCGTCGTTCTTCGGCCGCTGAGAGAAGAGGAGATTCACTTTCTAAGATTGTAGAAGAAGATGAGAAGGCGGGAAACCCTTGGCTGAGGAATACGATTAGTATATTGTCCGTGATTACGGTTGGGGTGGCCGGATGGGCAATTGCCTGGCAGAGTGGAGTTTGGAAACCCACGATTGAGCGCGAGAGTCCGGAAGTGAAGGAGATTGCTGTTGGAGCGGAAATTCTGGGTTATGCTAGTGCGGTTTGTTATTTAGGGTATGTATCTCTTTAGATCTTGGATCATAGGGGCAGTGCTGATTTTAGTAGTGCAAGGATTCCCCAGATTGTGAAGAACTATAAGGAAAAGTCTTGTGAAGGTATTTTTTCCTGGTGGAGGCTATGTTCGGTGACTGACATGAAATAGGACTTGCGCTCCTCTTCTTCCTACTTTCGTTGATGGGGAATGCGACTTATGGTGCTGGGATCTTGGCTCATTCACAAGACAAAGAGTACTTGCTCACTAATCTTCCATGGCTCATTGGATCTCTAGGAACAATGGTTGAAGATGCTATTATCTTCATCCAATTCCGAATGTATGCACCAAAAGCAAAGGTTGCTGTGACATAACTCTGGGTAGGAAGCGAGTTATAAGAATAGTATTTGCTCAGGCTTGAGATATTAAACTTGGTGTGGCATTTTTGTGTATGTTTATGGGTGGGGATTGCATTTGGGCGGTATTTGGTGAGCATTTGAAGATGAAATTTAATACGATGAATTGATCACATTATAAATTGCATCAAGTTAAAAGCTTTCTATCATATTTGCTCAGCGAAAATTTTTGATCTCTCAAACATTGATAAATCCAATCTCAATTAAGCTTAATACTAAGCTTGGCGAAGCGCCCCACCCCGCATTTAGGGCAGTCTATCTCACCTTTCGAAATCACCGCTTTGTCTCCAAAGCTCTTGAAAAATAACTTTCTCTTAATACAGTCATTCACTTACAGAGGTCCTCATGCCCACGCTCTCTACGGCCCTCTCTTATTTTGCGCCGTCTTGTTTTAGTCGATTACACGATAAATCTTCGTCCATCATGCGTTTCGCCCCCTTCGTTCTCGCTGTTTTCTCCCCTCGTCTCTGGTCTCAGATTCGACAAAATAGCAGAGGGGACCTATAAATCTACAGCAAACTATGCGGCTGATTTTGCTGTTCTGAGCGATACCGCGAAATTGATTCGAATCTATGTGGCTTGGGATTGTAACACGGCGATGGAGATCTTGCCTACTGCAAAGTCTGCGGGGTTCAAAGTCATGCTGGGCATTTGGTATGTTGCTATATAATGCGAGAGAGGTGAGGAATGCGCGCTGATTTTATTGGCACAGGCCTGATAGCGATGAATCTTTCCAAGCCGGCAAAGCTGCGGTTGTCGAATTCGCACCCCAATACTTTGAGTAGGTTTATGCCGTTACTGTTGGATCGGAGACGCTATGCCATGGAAACCTCAGGGGATTTACGTTGATGGAGAAGAGTGCGGTTGAGAAGAGCGTGCTTAGTAGTTTCAAGGTTGGGACAGCGGATAGCTGGAATAAATTCCAGGATGGTACCGCGGATCCTCTGATCTCTAGTGGTGTCGATATTCTGTAGGCTTCTTTGGTATTGGGTGATGGGATGTGCTAAAGAGTTATAGCCTCTGCAATGGTTTCTCTTACCGGCAAGGACAGACTCTGATTAATGCCACTCGAAATTCCTTCGACGATATGATGCAAGCTTTTGGTCATATCCAAACTATTGCCGGGAGTTGATAAGGGACCCGAACTTTGGGTTGAATCCGCCTTTCCCGGTGTCGCTGAAGAAACAAAGTTACTGGCAGACAGCTATTTGTGGGTGGGGCGTTAATGTGCTTTCAATCAGCCATGGAAGCCAGTCAGCGTTGGAGCTGATGGTTCGGTCGCTGACGAGACTCATTGGGGAGTGGGGAATGCGGATAGAGCTTCCAAGTATTGGACCTCTTGTTAGATGATGGATAGATGCTGGGAATATGTCGGATTCTATACTGCATTAGTTTCTTTGATTGGAACTATGTTGGGATTCTTGACTTCTTTTGGTACCGTGGACCCGTGCTCATATTCAATTAGGTAGCCAATTGTCTTCGGATTGAATTGAATGAATGGGAGAACGAGCGCAGCGAGACCGGGGGGAGTCTGGGGCTTGGGCCCATAGATACAATCGAGTATTCTCTTTGTTCTCTTCATGGGGTCAAGACCCCAAACTCCTGGGGTCGCTACACTCAGAAATAAGGGCCTCTTTTACTCAAACAATGCCACTTGCAGCTCTATTGCTCCCTTGATTGTGTGTACATGGGCTTGGGATATTCTTCAGTTACTGTTGTATCACCAAGGTGATAATATAGTCAATAAATGGTGAGAATCAAACGTATTCATAAGTGTGTATTTTGAGTCTAGGGCTAGAAGAGAAGTGGGAGGAGGACCCCTTTATGTACCCTAAGGGGTGCCTACTGATTCACCAGCTAGCCCTTATGAACCCCCCATATTCACCCATGGGGCCCAAAGGGGCAATAAGTGAGGCTATTCCTACTCATGCCTCATTATGGGACCCATAGTACTCCCATGGACCGAAGTCAACCCATGTAACTCATATATATTCCCAGTTACTTTATCCACTCTTTCAGGGAAAAAGGGGGGATCTCTTTCAGCGATATTGATGTAATATTTGCGTTTCATATTGTCGTAAATAAATGGTTATAAATTCTGAAGATTTCTACGTGTATTTGATAATCCACAATATTACCGCATCCAACTAGAAATTAAAGAATATATTCTTGATACACTCTTAAACTTCCCCTTTTTGGATGAACCGGCCCCCAGATGCCGGCAGCAGCCGCTTCGACACATCAACTTGCCCACCAATCACAGCTGGACTACGTAATTTCTTTCCCCCTTCCAATCCGCCAACAACAATTTTCAAAATCCAAACTTCATCCATCCATCTCCTACAACATCTCGAATTCCAAAGGATTCGTATACATCGCCATCCCCTGTGCATGTATCTCCCTTTGCTGGCTTGATCGATGTCTTCTATTTCTTCTCTATTGCCTTGTTATTCTCTTGTTTCTCGTCATAATATGCCACTCCTTTTTTAATTTTTCCAATTGGACAACCTTTTCTTCCCTGTCTGTTGAACGCGTCGCGACAACGACAATAATTATATCACCGCCCGCAACCTCCGGGGCCTGACTAATATTTCGAATATAACGCCAGAGATACAGTGCCAGACGACTCGATCCTCGTCGGCGCTGATCTCATTGAGGTTGGTAGAGACATCCGAGGAAACGCCCATGCGCAAATATCATTGACGTGAATGTGTTCAGTAGATATCAGGACAACGTCTTCCTTGCCTTCAACTCCTCCTGCTGCTCAGGCAGAGGAAAGAACCGCCAATATCTCTTCCGCACAACCTGAACAGTCTGGATCGCCCGCCTTCTCGGCATCTTCAACCGCTGAAGGAGGTTCCTCACCCGTTCTGCCTCCATTACCAGCCCCGACCTTCCACGGACGTACGATCGAATTTTTCAAAACACCACCGTCAACTGGTGATACCAGCAGTAAATATTATACCGCCAGTTGGGGTTCCCCCTACGATCAACCTCCAAGCGCGTCAAATAGTCGTTCACACGGTCATAGTAACGCGTTAAGTAGTGAAGCTTCCGAAGATTCACCCATCCGTCAACTCGAGCTTCATACGCCCTTTTTACGCCCAGCACCAACTTTCGTAAGGACACAAGAGGATCTTGAATTTGTATCGCAAGACGGGCTCATCAGCGCGGCAGTACTAGCCAATCGAGCAAGACGACCTGCACAAGGCTTGACGGAAGATTGGATTCGCCAACACACAGGCGGTGAATCTGGGGAACGGAATCATTGGCTAAGTGACGACCCTGTAGATAGTGAGCACTCTTCATTGAGCGGATCAATCTCAGGAGACGGCATAACCTGGGCTGGACAGGACGACGATCCGAGAACGCCAACGTTGAAACGATTTCTCGAATACAGAGAGAAATCGCGTAAACCATTGGTGAGACTAGCACATCATAGACAGCATAGTACCGAGACGCTCAAGCAAGAGGACTTTTTGAGCCCTGTATACAGGCCCACGATGGAGACTACACTGGAAACGCCCGCTCCAGACACAGAGTTGGATATGTCGGCAGTCTCGCCAGTCGAAGAGAAGTCTCTACCCCCCCCACCCGAAGATTCATGGCGCGCAGCTGCTCTTCCCGCAGCACAAACACCAGACATAAAACCAGCTCCATTCCCTGTGCCAGTTGCACCTCGGCTGAAGAAGAAACTGCCATGGAAAGGCAAGAATATTCTGGTCTTGCTCCCTTGGGATGATCAACGCGGTCAAAAGGGTAAAGCTCCTACGCCGATGACCGAGAAAGATACAGCAGATATGCTAAGAGAATGGGAACAACTTGGTTATGATACAACTGGGTTTAATCTTGGTCCAGATGATGGCGCTGATGAAGAGAGGGGTGAAGGCCAGAGTCGAGGTGTCTGGCCATTACAACAAGACATGGTTCGGGAGAGGACTGAAAAAGCCATCAGAGTTAGCATTCCAGATAAACGAGGTACGTTTTTTAAAGTTCATTTATAGGATTGGTGAATTTGCATTCCTTATGATGTCTCAGAAGTCTACGTTCTTCGTGGGCTTATCTGAATCTCAACCCCATTATACTGTTTGTCACGGATTATGCTTGCTGGCATTTATTCGAAATTTAAAAATATTATACTAATGGATTGGGTGGAATTAGATTGGGATGCTTATGTCGAGGAGCTCCAAGAAGCCAAGTTGCGTGCTCTAGGAGTATCTCTGGGCGACGATGAATCTGTGATATCTCCAGTCGCGTCCAATATGAGCCGTCAGACATCAACGCAATACCCGCAATTGCCCTTCTCTCCTCCTTTACCAACATCTTCCGCGGCAAGCAGTCATTTGGCCCAGCAAATGAATCCCTTTTCACCCTCGGTGCTACCGAACGCGGGGATGTCAACCAGTCAAAGCTCAAATCCTGGCTCTATCGCTTCGCCAGCTTCAATTCAAGCGCAGATGCATGGTAAATACAATCCTCGACAATCAGTCTCCTTCTCGAGTGGTGATCACCCATTTGGATCACCTTTTCAATATTCTCAACAGCAATCTCCAGGTGTCTGGTCACCACAGCAGATGCTACTTCAACAAGGGGCTTCGCGAGGTGGCTCACCCTTGTTACAAAATCTTGGTGCTATCATATCCCCAACTTCACCATTCTCTCAAGACTATTTTCCTCAACCTGATGTTCTGGCACAGCTCCAACAGCGACAACAAATGCTTCAAAACCAGCTTCATCAGCAACAACAATTACAATCAAGTGCACGAGCATCTCCACGTTTGCAGGAACTCTTAGAGACCGAGGATGAGCATGTTGATGATGGAGAAAAGAGTTCTTCGAAAACTCCAGAAGCGCGTCAATTTAGAGGACATAATGCGAGCACGAGCTTACAACAAGAAATCGATGATGCAGAGTATCATCTGGAAGAACAATTTCAGCGGCAACTTGAGCATGAAGATTACAGCCCGCATTCCGATAAAGAAGGAAATGATAGCGATTTTGATAAGGGATTGCATACGCAAAATACATCCTCAATAAATCGTGAACTCGGTGCATCACGCTATACTGATGATTCGGAGGAGGGACCCGTTTTACATCATCCTCAACCACACAGTCGTGGCCATTCATTATCTCAACGTCCATTCCAAGATAGTGAAGATACCTCAAGCGCGGCTGAATCCGGCATGGCACGTGGACTCAAGGCTGTAAATGAGAAACTGGACGATACTAAACAAGATCTCTCCGATTTCGAGACGAACCCAAGTATTGTGGGAACTCCTATTCAAGCAAATGGCTTTTCTGGTAATGGCCATGAGAAAACAAGTTCACTGTCAAGCAATCCATGGGCTGATTCTGCGGATAAGAAGAAGCAGGCTCGTCCTAGTCATAGCCAGAAGCCATCTACATCTAAATTGAACGTAGCTGCTAAGGAGTTCAAATTTAATCCAATGAGCACATTTAAGCCCGGACAGTTCTCATTCGCGAGCGCCAACTTCCAACCACTTTCTTTCAACGCTGCATCATTCGCCCCACCAAACGGACCTTTATCTGGCACTTCGAGTCACTTCAGCCATCCTTCTATGGGCAGCGCGAAAAGCAAAATCAACGCTGCAGCTCCAGCTTTTACACCTGGGCAAAGCGAATTTAGCTTTTCTGCTTCTGGGCCAACTTTCAAACACGACTCCAATGCCTTCAGTAGCCCGAACTTCTCAGAATCTGTTGATAGCGTCAATTCAGGAAGTGAAGGTCCTCACAATTCCATATTTGGGAAGATCGACCTTACTCACCTTGGAATTGCTAAAACAAGCAAGAAATCCAAGGCCATTCCTATCATTCGACCTGATACCAGTGACTCTAAGCATGCCGATAATGAGGACATAGAAGACAAAGATGGTCGCATCACTCAAGGTGAAGGCCGTATCAAGAGAGCACGGGGCGCTAGAGATGACGGTGATTCAGTACCATTATTTGCTGAACCAAGCATGCCATTGAGTGAGACGTCTCGTGAACAGTCCCCACCCAAGGAGACACCAGTTGCTAAAGCTCCAGCAGACAAGGAGAACACTGTACCCCTTGTTGACGTGTCCCATGAACCTGTGGCTGGGCATCCCCAGGAAGGACCCAAGGATTTCGCTCCATGGGAATTCCAGCAACAGAAGCAAGCTGAGGATTTCAATGCCGCAAGACCCTTCATTTCTAGAAGATATGGATCTGGTCTTCCAGGATATGGTTATCAAGCCCCAGAAGAAAGTACTGCTCCTGTGTCAGAACCAACCAAGGCTCAAGAAGCCCCAAAGAAGCAGCACAAGAAGAATTCCTTATCTGCTACCGCAAAACCATTCGAATTTCGACCCGGGGCATTCACCTTCACCTTTGGCGAGTCTGAAGCACCAAAGCCTGCATTCGCTGACCCTATCCATTTACCTACCAAAGGCGGACTTTCGGCTTCCAGATATGCTACCAGTGTATCTCCGCCTCCAGCAGATGAGTCTTTACAACCACACGAAATCGCAGACTTCCAAGCTTCATTGCCGGGTCCAGACAGCCCTCCCCAATATAACGAGGATAGTGAGATCGAGCGAGAACCTACATTCGAAGAGATTGATGCTGTGATGCGTCAACTCAACTCAGCCGAATTAGAAACCACCACTCACCGTGAGCCAAACACTTGGAATGCATCTAGTCCGCCACCACAACTTGAATTTCCAGATCTTGGAAATTCTTCTCCGATCCGCTTACAACCTAAGAATCTCATGCGCAGTGATGCTCCCAATCCAGGTCCTATGACATTCTCTGCACTACCTGATGAGGCGGTATCTCAGAGAATATTCTCGAGAGCTCACGATGATGATCCTTTCATCGCCGACCCTCACGTTGCATTAGCGTTGCAATCTCCGGTTCATCGTCTCAATCGTGGAGACAGTATGCCTCCAAGTGATTGGGACGATGTTCTTAGTGGAGCCGAGGAAGCTAAATTCCAACAACGTGCTCACTTCTTCGATGGTCATGTCAATGAACTTGTTGGTGGGTTACTATCCGACAGACTCGATCCTTTGGAGAGGGCTTTGGAAACAATCCAGAATTCGCTACAGTTAATCTCAACAAGAGCTCCATCCAGTCGACGCGAAAGGCGAAGCATTTCTGGAGCACTTAGCGATGCCGATGATGAAGATGACGAAGAAGCTCCTCGGCGTTCTCTCAGCCCCAAACGAGACAAGAAATTAGAGAAAATCAGAAATATCGTTACAGATGCTCTTGCTGCTCATCAGATAATTAGTCCAGTATCTTCAATGGCTCCTCCAATGCTACCTGAATCCAGAAGCGTACTCCAAGCTCTTGAAGAGTTGAAGGAGCAATTCGGCGCAACCATGCGTCTCGACCTCCGGGCTGAAGATCTAACTAGGATCGTTGAAGAAGCTGTCGAAAAGAGATTGCCCACTCCAAAACCGGAGATTGATACAGCATCCATTGCCCAGGCCGCCGAGACTAAAACTATAATTGCAGACCTTCAAGGGAAACTTCGTATTGCCGATGCAGAGGCAGTTGCTAGGGAAAATGAGACTCAAACCAAGATTGCAGACTTGCAAGAGAGAATTCATGTCGCTGATGTGAACACTATTGCCAAAGCAGCTGAAACTGAAAGCAGAATTGCGGACCTTCAAGAGAGGCTTCGTATCGCAGATGCGAAGACCGAAGAGGAAATTAAGAACAGACGTGCCGCAGAAGATCGTCTCGCCGAAGTCCAACGCCTACTAAGAATCTCATCCGAAGAGGAGGACCGACTTCGGGAAGCTATGGACGAGCGTGAAGTAAAGATCCGAGAGATTGTTGATGAGAGCGACCAGAAGGTGAGAATTGCTGAGGAATCGAGAGCTAAGACTGCCATGAGGATTACTCTCTTGGAAGCGGCCCAGGAAAATGCTCAACGGTCCCAAGTCGATTCCGCCAATAGGATGAACACAGCGGAAGGTGATCTGAGAGAAGCTAGACAACAGATTCAGAATTTTCAGATGGATGCTGAACGAGCTTTTGAGGCTGCGAAGAGACATAGCGAGGATGCAGAACAGGCCAATGAGATCAACAAAGACCTTAGGCGGACAATCGAGATTCTTAGAAGCCAGATGGAGGAAAGTATCCGAGTCCGCGAAGGCATGAGAGGGAAATTAATGGATTTGCAGGAGGACATGGCCCGAGCTGCCCGCGATATTTCCGAAGAAAACGCCCGACGTGCCAAGAAGGAACAGGAACTTATTGCCCGACAAGAAGTTCTCGATGCTAAGCTCCAAGCGGAAGCCAGAACCAGGGAACGTTTGGAAGCAGAGATTGAAAGGTTAGAAAGTGGAGAAAGGCAAGGCATGAGAGCTATCAGCGAGTGCAAGAGGCTCGAGTCTGTTGTTATTGAACTTAGAACTGAAAGCCATAATGCCCAGAAAGATGCAATGCATTTCAAGAGGGAATACGAAGAAGCTCGCGAATCAGGTTTGACCGAAGTTCAACGGGCAAGGCATTACATGCAAGCTGAGCTTGATTCGGCCAACAACCAAGTCAATGTTATCAGAGAGGACCTGGAAAACCAATTGTTAAGAGCTCGTGCCGAAATTGACCAAGTTAAGATGGATGCGGAGACTGGAAGAGCACGCCTTGAGATGCTTCTCGAAGAGGCTAACGTTTCTAAGGATAAGATTGTGCAGGATCTAACACGCAAGCATACCAACGAAATTGAGGACATTCAAACACAGCATGAGCGACAACTTAGCAACACAACTGAAGATGCTCAACGATCGGAACAGCATCTTTTGGAACGTTTGAGCCTGTCATCGGCAAAGACTGAGCATCTTCAAGATCGGGTTTCACACTTGGAAGAAAAGCTTGAGATTGCTAAATCAGCAGCTAATGCAGCAGCCAAGGCGGCGAGATCATCCAGCGGATTATTGCAATCTGCTCCCCTACATAAGACTGTCTCTCGTGGTAATGAATTACCTGAGAAGATCTCGCCACAAGCTCTCCGAGAATCGATCATAGTCCTTCAAGAACAACTTCAAGACCGCGAGCAAACCATCGAGAAGCTTGAACATACCTTATCCACTATTGATCCAGATGCGCCAACTAAGATTTCGAAGCGTGATGATGAAATTATGTGGCTTCGAGAGCTTCTTGAAGTCCGTAAGGGAGATTTACAGGATATCGTGAACACTTTGTCGACTGATAGCTATAACCCAGATGCCGTCAAGGATGCAGCGATTAGATTGAGAGCCAATCTACAAATGGAGGAACAAGAACGAGAAAGAGCCATGAATGGTGGTTCTGCTCTCAACCTTCCTAACATTGCAGCTAGTTTGAGAGATGCCGCAACACCAAGGGTTGCTCAAGCTGTAGGTCCATTAGCAGCAGCATGGGGGAATTGGCGCAAAAGTCGAGAACAAAGTCTATCCGAAACTGTGACTGGAAGTAACTCCACCCCTTCCAAAGCAAGTTCTGGATCTCAAAGTTTCCTCTCCGGACTCTTAACACCGCCGACGTCATCTCGTCAAGCTCCATCCGTTTCTCAACTAACAGCGTTTGGCAGCACAGGCCAACGCTTCAGCTCCCAACAACTAGCCAACCGTCCTCAAGCCCTGACACCTCGTCGCCAAGAAAAACTGCCCATGCGGGGGGGCAATCACGTTCAAGATATACCATCTACACCGCCCATGATGCAGAAAGGAAGTTATGACATGGATGCGCGAGAGAATTTTAGCGATGCGGGCTTCTATGATGATGATGAGAGTACAGTGGACGATAGTATGTTTGGAGGGAATCTAGGACGATGATCTCTTNTTTTTTTTTTCTTTTTTTTTTTTTTTTTATCATACGAATTGGATTGCCCTTTGAGCCGCACTTTGATTCAAGGAGTGGGAAGGAGATATATACATAATAGCTAGCTAGATTGATACCCGCCTGTTCAGGCACAAGATTAAACATAATTTCTTTTGTTGTGAGCAATCCGAGAATAAGAGGAGAAGTCGGTCTTTGGATCTGTTATGTATAATTAATGGAGTTCTCTAATCAATAATATACTTTATATGATTTCATTGTAAGTATTCTTCATAGTTCTTTTCAGTTCCCTATCACCAACTGTCATTTGGAATCCTTATCTATATAGATGATACTTCTTGAACTCGGATCCGCTCTATCCAGGCATCGCTGCATTGGCATTGCATTGCATTGCATTGCATTGCATTGCATTGCATACCCCAAAACGAGTAGGACGATAAGAAGAGAGAGAAAACGGTTCAAATAGGACTAGTGCTTAATACATCACGGTAACTGGATAAAGCAGCTACTAGTTGGCTATCGACCACATCTTTTTTTTTCTTATAATCAAATTCAACCTATTTCTTCTTATCTATTCCTCTTCTGCTTTTGCTCCCGTCCATCCACAAACGACTCTGAGTCCTGGTTCCTATACGAATTCCCAACCGTAAGAACAGACCGATGGATGGGATGCCAGACCCTGAATTCGAAGTGAAGACGCTACAACCCCTCCCGAAAACCGGTTTGGAAGATGGCATTGGTATTGGGATGGGAACCGCAGTTATCGGAAGAGAAGACCAGTTTTCTCGCGATGAATTCCTGCTCGCCAAACTGGGGTATAGGCAGGAATTCTTTCGCAGCCTGGGCCTTTTCGAGAATTGGGCTGCTACTTTTACTGTTTGTCCCCCCTTCCCCCCCTCCTTTGCCTCTTCCCCCCAAACACACAAAAACTCAACCGCAATATGAGCTTCCACCAGAGCATGAACTTCGTCAGTGGCATCCCAGTCCTCTTCGGCTTCGTCATGTATACTGGAGGTCCGGAGGCGGCGTTCGCGAATTGGGTTATTGTGGGCGGCTTGTCGTTCGTTGTTAGTTTAGCCATGGCGGAGATTGCGGCGAGTTTGCCTACGGCGGGGGGGATTTATTATTGGAGTTTTAGGTTGGGTGGGGGCAAGTGGGGGTATGTCCTTCTCTCTCTATTTCCTTGGTGTGGGGATTTGTTTGTGGGAAAGAGCGGATGTTGATATTTGAATAGGCCATTTTTATCGTGGATGACGGGTTGGTGGTAAGTCCTAAGTTTGAACTTTCTGGAGGCAAGTTTGGGATGTAGACTGATGATATTAGGAATTGGGCTGGATGGGTATATCTCATGATTTTGGAGTTATCGGAATTCGAGGTTGACGGAGATAGATCACTGTTGTTCCTGGTGTCCAGCAAGGAGCTACGAATTTCTTGATTTCAGCGCTGGAGATCCAATATCCGGATTCTACAGTATTATATAAAGGGTCTGTAACAATCATGCGTAATTATTATTGCTAATATTTACAGCTGGTTTGCCTGGCTACTAACTTCCATTGGCATGCTCTTCGCTATGCTTCCCAATATCATCAACCAAAAAGTCCTACGTTGGTATTTCAGATTCGCCATTATAATCTTCCATATCCTATTCCTACTCTATTGGATCTGGCTCCCCGTCCGGGCCTCCCAAACTGGTGGGTTCCAAACTTCGGCAGGGGTATTTAGGCATTTCTATAACGGGATTAATGAAGGTGAAGAACAACAAGCCAGTGATGCTTATTGCTGGACAATCTCCATTTTATTCGGGGCTTGGATCTTCTACGGCTATGATGCCTCCGTACATCTCGCGGAGGAGACAAATGATGCAAGCATAGTCGTTGCACAGGGGATGTGGATTTCCACACTATCAGCATGGCTGATGTCCATCCCTACCCTTATAGTGTTGCTCTTCTGTATCCAAGATTTCAACGGCATCATAAGCGCCGCCTATGCCAACAATTTCGCCGAATACTTGGTTCAGATACTGGGCGTCAATGGAGCAACTGTAATTCTAGCTCTGCTCTGGGTGGATTCAACATGTGCAACAGCGTCATGCTTCATGTCTGCGCAGCGCGTCACATATGCCATCTCCAGAGATGGGATCCTTCCGGGTTCCAGGTATTTCCGACGCTTGTCAAAAGGAAGTCACATGCCGATCCATGCTGCGATTCTGGTACTGGTGCTTTCAATTATTATCACGACATCCGTAATAGGTTCCACCGTCGCTTTCACTGCTCTAACGGCAGCTGCTACCATCACGACCAACGTCTCCTACCTCTTTCCTATCGTCGCGCGTCACACCGTCGGTCAGCATACCTTCGAGCCCGCACCATGGAATCTCGGACGCTGGAGCCCATTGTGTGCCATCATTGCCGGGTTATATATTAGTTTTCTGGTCGTGGTGCTCAGCTTGCCGCAAATCTATCCCGTGAGGGGCGAGACGCTGAATTATGCGCCTGTTATGGTCGTGGCTATTTCTTTGATTTCGGGCGTGGGTTGGGTTTTCCCCAGATGGGGCGGTAGGGTTTGGTTTCTGGGACCGAAAAGAACTATTGGGGAGGGGGTAGATGGGGTTGTAGGTGGAGAGGGTGGGGTCAAGGGGGAGAAGGTTTAGTGTAGAGATTGAGAGAGGGGGCATTTCATACCGGTGGTCAGTTCTTGTCTTTATATTATTTGGGAATATATAAAGATTAAAAGCAAAAGTTCGTGATTCATTCTGACACAGTGGCAGATTGTGAGAATTTATAAAATCTGTTCTATAGCGAGAATTATAGATATTTTCTTGCAGGTGAATTTATGGGGTTGATTTAAGGCCGGGATAACTTGAAATTAGTATGATGAAATGAGGTTACAGGAGCAACAATTGGGCTTATAATGGCTCATATTACTAAGCCCTCGAGGAGGTCTGAAGAGCAAAAAGCAGAGAAATGATTACAATATATGGTGGCTAGCCTCAGAGTGAATGTGAGTCACGTTGCACCAAGTCTCGACAATAAGGAAGGGGGGGTTTTAGTTTTTTAATAAAAATTGTGCTAAAAGAATCTGATTCATAGCTTGTATTGCAGACATAAACTGCCTGCCATAAACTCTTAATGTGTTTTAAAAATGGGAGAATGCGATTGTATTGGAAAAGAGTCCATTTTTCCATCATATTAATAAAATTTTATTTATAATTCATTTCATTTAATTATACACTACTATTAACTAAACATATATTTAATCAAGTGCATATTGTAACTTTTGCATCTACATAAAGTGATTACCCAATGGGTAAAGGGAGTGGGAGCACAAGAGGATTAAGATTCTGACATAGCTTCAGTAAAGATCTTGTTTATAGTGGTAGGTTAGAAACCCATATGAAGAGCCTGCACTTATCTACACTGAGGTTGAACCTTGATCGTCTAACAGTTTCAACATTTGATATTAAGTATTACAATAATTGTAAGACCTTTACAATTGACATCTTACAAAACCCCTCCAACATTCCTTAGCACGATGTCTTGCCTTACCCATTCTTATCTAACAATTTTGCAAATGCATCCCTCTGTTTATTTCCGAGGGCGGTAATCATATGAGCGCAATACTTCTTCAAGGGAGTGCAACTCATCTTCTTGTTTGAGCTTTAGAAGTTCGTTTCGATAATAACTATTTGTCCGAAAACTGCGGTGGGAAAACAGCAAGTCCCACTGGACGGCCTTGGGTGGTGGCGCTGGACGAACCTCTGCGTCTGCCGCCATCTTTTTTTTTTCTCGCTATTTTTTTCCTTATGCCTAGAAGGAGACAATGAATTATTTCGCTGCCCTTCCACCCTTTTCGCTTTCGCTCCTGATATATTATTTTCTATCACCCTGAGCTCGTTCAAGCTGGGGAGGTTATATGAATCCTTATGTGTTAAAATAATTGTCTCATCTTGGTCAATGTGTTTGGAAAGTTTCCAATCAATTGCATTACTGCGCTTAAGATATCAATAAACTTCCGAAGAAAAACAGGAGCGAGTGTACATACTTTGCATTATTAAATAGATTTTTCATTTCGTCATTTATTTTTTCCAATCTCTTCTGCACGGTCACGTAAGAATTGCTGTCAAAGTGGAGAGTTATAGTGTTTTTAGCTAGTTCATTCACGCGGTAGATACTGGGGGATTCCCTACAGACTATCACATGTGCTTGATCCGTAGCAGAAACAATCTTGAGTTTATAATAGTTGTTCTGTAAAGTATTGCTCGTGGACATCCTCAAAACTCCTTGGAGATCCTTGGAGGCGAAAATTTGGATGAAACTTGAATGTGGCTTGATAATCGGTGATGAATTATAGATACGAGGAGAATATAGAGGTTTTTTTTTAGGTGTAATTGTCCTCAGCTGCTATGGCGTCAACTTCGAGTTGTTGAATGGGATAGATATATGGAAATGATATAGGAAAATGCGGAGCAAAATTGGGGATGAAAGTGGGACAATCTGGAAATATAGTAACCTTGGAGAAATGTTGGAGCCCAACATTGACTAACCCATTATTGAACCGCTACTCCGTTGGACAATTATCAGGCATCCACTTTAGTGCTGTATTTGACCAAATGCTAACTATTTTGTTATGACACTTAAAATTAACTCATAATTCTGCTAATGGCTCTTTTCCCAAAAAGTTGGATGATTACTAAACTAAAAATAACTTTTCGGTCTTATTTCACTCTAATGAGGATAGACCCACTAATATGGGGAACCTTGGCATGAGATTCGTATTCTCACCGACGAAATGCTGTCAAACATACCATACAGTCCAATAACTGCCAGCAATGCTATCTAAGAAAGCATCGAGGAAGCTGGTATCATTGGTCTCGCTGGAGGCATTAGGCAATTTATCGACCTGAGAAGCTGTCACATGCAAAATCACCGCATATTTGATTAAATCTATGATTTATTGATTTGAAGGCGTTGATTTATGAGTCACTCATTTTTGCTAATTAGTACTCCAGAAGGTACTTAAATTAGCTAGTAAAATACCAGTAAATCTAGGTACCCTGGCGAGATCGCGATAGCTATTATGTAGGGGTCATGGAGGACCCATTTCTGGATATATTATATGGGTGTAACCCCATGGTTTCTAGAGATGACGATACTTTGGTCACTCTGTACCCCTAATATCAAGCTTTTATATCTCATTTCTTACCCTACTCTTTTACGTGACAGAAGCGAGCAGGTTTTATAGGTAGATCAATAATGATATTGGTATAGGGTATGGGGGTACAAGCAACAGTCTGATAATTGGTACCTAAAAGCTAAGTTACAGTGAGATAGATCCTATTCTAATAGGGCCTTTTAGGAACCCCTTGCTAAGCCCTTCTTTGTGAGGAACCTAATGTCCCTAGCTGGGGTTTCATGCAAGGGACAAATATATTATATCGCTAAAATATTATATTTTAGAGAAATTGAAATTAAGATTTGATCTTTTCAGTTTTTATATCGTTGTCTCGAGATAAAATTAGGTGCTATATTTGTTAGGCTGCGCGGTAGGGGTACCCATTTTGCTATATAGCCTCGTATTAAGCTTAGCAGAGGGACATCTACCAATCTTTTATAACCAGTCTGCAGATTTTTTGGCGGAGACTAATGTGCATTGGATCATATCATTGTCTTTGATACGTTGTCGCTTGTGTGGGAAAGAAGAGATCTGAGTAAAGGTGAGAAGAAAGACTTGAAGCTACCATCATGGCGAAATAAAAGATATCAAGCAATGCCGACGCAAGAATAGCATTATATAGAGTAGTATAGAGATAATCGGTTACATTTGCATTTCTTAGATGTAACAGCCCAAATCATAATAGAGAAAAACAATATACATAGCGGCAATGTCCCTTTTCCCCACCACCGACAGGGGTAAAAGCTTACTTTAAAAAGTACAAAATATAATCTAGAAATATAATCTATTTTTGAAATGAACAATAATCTAGGAAGTTTCCTTGCTATTATATATATAATACCTCTTTATGGCTCTTCAGGCAGTGATATTCACGTAGTATTTTGCTATGTTCATAAACAAAGAAATATAATTGAAGGCAGAACTGGATTGAAAAAGGGGGTGGGGGGATTACATATTTTTATTTATTCTTTACTTCGGTATTTAATCTTTCATGGTATATTATCGCACGCTTATAACTTACAATTTAGCTACACGCTTAAAGGATTCCTATCACATAGCTCTACCTAGAAATAAAACTTTTACTTGTTGGCTGGAAATGCCGCATGTTGTGAGGTCCCCAAGTGGCTGACCTCACTGGCCGGGCTTCGAGTTTTGCCCAGCTTACGAGTCCACTGTTGGAGGATGGTTATAGCATATTCGGCCACAACCTGGGTCATATTTTTCACTGCTTTTGCGAAAAAATGGTAACCTAAACCAACAATTGGCCTTATTTCCGCCACGCGAGACCGAGCGATAAGCTGTCGAAGTATATATAATGAGCCAATACCCCGCAATTTTCTAAATTAAGCAAACAAAACCAGTAATTATAGCACATTCCTACGGCATCATATACTCTATTTTCACTCTCCGAGTGGAAATATGTTTTCCCAATTAAATATTAGCTACTCCCTGATCTTCATCCTCGTATCCGTCGCAACTATAGCCTCTGCTACCGATGCTGTCTGCTCCTACCAAGCTACCAAATGCTCCGGCCGTGCTACTAAAGATCAAGCTAATTCACTCAAATCTTCTTTCTGCACGGCATCTGGTAGTGGCCAACCACCTTCTATGACTATCGGATCACAAAAGTACACTGTCTCTGGAACTCCTGGTTACATCACTCTCAGCGGCACCACTACGACGCCTCCAAATACACAGGAGCCTTCGGATGCTTTAGGTGATATTATTAGTAACTGTAGAGGTGATAAAGGAAATGGGTTCTGGGCTGATGTAGGGGAGGTACTTTGCGATATCGAGTGTGGTTCGACGTCGAGTCAGATTGGTGGGATCATTAGTGGAAATGATCCTTGTATTACTTGTGTTAAGGATCCGCTTTACTATATCGGAGGTTGGTTAAGCATATTATGCTGTTACAATGACTTGAGGAGCTAACTTGTGAGTATTTAGGAACGTGGACAAGTGACTCTGGTTTGGTATACGACCTTTCCTTTTGTGACACAGTAGCGGCGACGACATCATAAGCCTTTATTGGATTGGAATGAAAGAAAGGTAATTTTGGAATAATTTTAGGAAGAAAAGTAGTTTGGCATAATATTAGCACCAATTGTAGGGAATTCCGTACTACATCATAAGCTTAAGAAAGTCATTATATATTGCTGCACTCTGAAAATATATAAATTCTTATGCTTTTTTTCAATTGGCGGCAGAGTTTCATTCAGATAATTTCCAACTACTTGACTAAAGGAAAGTATGTCTGGGCAACGCAAATTATATTTTTTTCTGAATAAGATTCCGGACCCATTTCCATTTCCATTTCCATTTTTAATTTAAACATTTCTTTTATACTAATATTTATACCTTTCAGTTAGGGGCGGGGCGGAGAGTTTGTCGGTAAAGCTTCGCCTTGATAAGCTCGTATAGATTTAAATAAGCCAAATTCTATAAACCATGTTCTTAACATCCAATCGCATGGTAATCTAGTCGCATGGTCTAATGGTTATGATATCTCGTTCACATACTGAACATGTTCCGAGATGGTTCTGAGTTCGATCCTCAGTGCGACTATATTTTCTTTCTTTTCTGGTTTTTGCATTGAAGAAGTGATTATACTATTACGAGTATCATTTTTGGGGGATTTTTTTGGGGACTCGCTTGTTTTCGGTACTCGGTAACGATATACTATATATATACTTGAGTTATTACTAATTGTTAAAAATGCCTGTCTGAGATCTGGAAAGAACAAGTTTTTACTTCGGATGTCTATTCATCGCGCTCTTGTCGGATGGAGCGCAATAATAAATAGGATTCAGGTGATAAAGTAATTGAAGTATAGAATGGGCCTACAGTGGATGATATATATGGGAAATCAGGTCGAATTGAAGTTGCGCCCCAATGAGCACGCCTATGCGTAATCCTAATTGACAGCTCTTTATACTCTCGATGATTTCTTAATTTGTGCTTGGTGAACCTTGGCTGGAGTAGATATAAAACCTCAGGTTTTGGTCTGGGCAGAGAAGATGAGGGACGAGTCAAAGCAGGATCTAGAAATTGGGAATCTATTGCCATGTTGCAGCAGGGAGGGGATATGTTTGACTTTCGAAATAGTGTGATCCATGGAGATAAGAAGCAATTGTTGTGTACCATTCAGCTTTTTGCGTAGTTGTTTATGTTGCCACAATAAAACCCAGCCGAGCCAGCCAAGAGAGTCTACCATCTAAACCACGGAACCCAATGCGAAATTAAATTTCCCAGGCGCTGTCATTACTGAATATCTTTCCTCATCTCGACAGAAGGAATAAGCCACGTCTTTCCAGTAGAGTCAACATCCGCGTAAGCTCCAGGCACAATCTTATATGCAACATAGCCCCTCCTCGCATACCACTGGGAGACCGAAAACTACTTTCAATTAGCATCTTTCATTTTAAAATTCCACCGCATTAATTATCGAGCATACCGCCAGCTTCTCTTTCCCTGTAGCAAGAAGTCGCTCCTCCCTCAGTTCCTCGTACTCAGTAGCTACAGTTCCTAAAGTCAACCGCCTCGCATACAACGGTTCTCCGATCGCAATGGATTCGACTTTATCCATCGCCGCACCACCCAGCCCACTCCCTCGAAGAGCATCTGAAACATAAAAATTCATAATTCTATAAATTCCCCTCTCTCCATCTGCACGCTCGGGGTCTTCATTCCAGGAATCCAGAGAAATATGGCCAATGGGGATGAATTGCTCGTTGGTCGGAGATCGTGGTTTATTGCCCAGAGATATCGCGGTGTCCGAGAGTGGCTCCGATTCGCTAGGGAAGGCTTTGAGATGCGACGATAGTTGGATATCTTTTGTAGTTGAGGAGGATGCAAATGTCTGAAAAGATGTCAAAGATATCACGTGGTGAGTAAGGATAACTCACAATCCACTGGAGAGCCATCTTCCCTTCCCTCTGCCATTGTCTCCATGGCTCTATCATATGGGACTTCCAGCCGCAAGCTACGCGCTGTTCGAATAGGCGTTTGACGTGGGCAGGAGATTTAGGATCCCAAGGTAGAAGTGTGATTTCTTCGGGGGAGATTTTGGGTTTGCGGCGGATTTCCATTGTGGCAAGTTTTTATCGAATAGTTGGCCGGAAAATAATGGATGGGAGACGACAATGGGGCTATAATGTGAACGTTTTTATATCTCCAATTTCCAAATTAAAATAATAAGTCAATAATTCCACGCCAGAAACCTAACCTGGGTCGTGGCGCCAGCCGTGTAATGTATTATTAATATTTATTTATAAGCTGGATTCGTGTTTTTTTTTTTTTTTTTTTGACTCTTCATCAAACCACCTACCTACGATGTGTCCTATCAACACCCGCTATGGGCTATGGCGATACGTAGATGTTTCTGCTTGCCGACGTCAATTGAGTCAGAGATGAAGCATCGAGATGTGCGAGTATGGCTGATACTTGTATCGCCTCACCGCTTCCTTCGAATTTCGCGATGGGAATATCAATATCTTTGTCGATAGAATGCGCGAGTTTATCGAACAGGTCAGTGGAACTTCTCAGGTTTTGTTCTGATGTTCTGAATTTCTGCGCTCCCTGTGATTACAACTTGATTTCATTATCACTACCAATGATCCACTTGTGGACCTGATTATACATCTCACCACCACCCTATGAGGGCCGCTCCAAATATCATAGATTCACTGCTGTTTGGGTTGAAGACTTAGGCTAACTGAAAGATTTTTGAGATATTCGGCCTGAATAAAGGCTTTGATGGCTGCTGAAAAGGCACGTGATTTGCGAGAGGGCTTCATTCAGGGCATTTCCGCTTCGAAATTGGGGGTGTTCTAACCAGTTTCTAGGCAATCAATACAAAGCGTTGCTAACAACCCAAATATCTTTCTTGATAACCCTTACAAAGACGAGAAGATTGCTGCCTCAAAGCTCCTTGATTTTGAGTAAGATAACCGCACTATAGTGTTTCCCCTGGGAATAGCTTCATCTTAGGGTCCATGCCAGGGCGCGCACGTGCTAACGTATGTTAGGGGTCAGAGCCAATGTTTGAGTGTGATGGACGGATTTCTGTCTAATGATAGGTATAAATTAACTGGGCTACACTTACATTATATCTGTGAATCATATGGCGCACTTTAATTTACTGTGGCAAAAGGGCGCTGTCGAGAAAGTGCCGACAGTCGCGACTTCATCGAGATTAATATTATTCAGCGCCAGGCACCAAACAATGGACTTGAGAGCAAGATGGTGCAAGATACTCGGACCGAAGGCCAAAGGGGAGCCTTCTCGGCCATTATGTCCTTTTCAGGATCTGGAATGACTGGGTAGAATGCCGCGATTCAGTTTTCGGCCCCGATGACAGTGTTTTTAGAAGTTGTAAGCATTGCAGAGCCGATTAGTTGCTGATGCTACAAGTCCTCACGATGCGTAAGGAGTTGAGTCCAGTGGAACACACTTGCGCACCCATTCACATCAACATAAGTTTGGTGATTCACAATCACAACTGTTGAAGGCATCTTCTTTACCTGTCTTTGAAAGTTTTCTCTGGCACTTCTCATAGACAACAACCAATAAACCATATTTAATTTGTATATATTTCGCCAACAAATAATTACTTAATACTTGCATTTTTCGAATCAAAATTGCCATCACCTGCACTATGAAGTCCAAAAGCCAAACTGAGAGAGAGATCGAGGGCAATATCACAGGAACTATCCTAATCACAGTCCCAGGAAAGAACAGTCATTCGGCTCAACATAACATAGAGAATATCAAGGAATTGTACTGTACTGCCCGAGGAGCGTTGCAGATGGAGACCATTATAAATTCCTATCTCGATGTCGAAGAATACGTCAAAGATTTTGCCACTACTGACAGTCATCAATTCAAAACAGGTTCCAATTGCAGTCAAATGGGACGATATCTCCATTCACAGGACCATCCACGTCTTTGGCTATGTCAATCCATATTGTGATTCAGAACGTTGACTATTTAAGATCTCTCTGGCGCAGCTTCTTCATTCTTTTCTTTTACAGGCTTCAACCATACACAATCGAAAAGAACCAACTAAACAAAATACAAACATGTCAGACAACTTACTGAGCGAACATTATTTCACGAGCACACTCCGAATTATACTGTGCCATGGCAGCTATGGACAGGATTAAAGGCACTATCAAAATTGTCTTCCCGGGTGGGAACCGAGATAGTCTCACTAATTTTATAATCAAAACAAACGAGACCGAACATCAGCTGGATAAATCAAGAAATGTACCCAGGTTGAAAGAATCCATACATATATGCGAAAAGGCGCTGTCATCTGCACTACTTTCAGGAGACCCCGAATCAATTCGAGAAGCGATTGCTTTATACACAACTCTTACTCAATTTCACAACTTATCTTACAGAGGGTGGAAAATAGACTGGCTGGTTGAAGAACATGAACAGGAGTCTGGTATATTGTTTACCTTGCACATCTTTCCCCACTTCATTATTGAAACTAATCGTGATGATAGCAAAGAGATTTGAAATTTTTATTCCAGGGAATATCTCTAATTCCCGCATGAATATTGTTTCAGCCATTGACAAGGTCTTTATGGAGTATTTGGAGAGAATTAGGGATGCTTGTAAATGTTCCGAGACCGTTCAATATATTCAAGATGATATGTTCAAACTGGAGAAGGAGAATAGTACAACAGGGGTGACGAAGGACGATGTACTAGACACCTTGATTCAACGATACCATTCAACCATCTGCCATGTTTTGACAGTTTGCCAGGTGGCAAAAAGTGAGCTTACAACAAGCGGAAGATATGAAATCGCTACAAGAATAAAAGAAGCGGAATGTCAAATAGATCTCTTGAAAGCAATGCTGGAACTTGATAGAGACTTTGAATGGAAATTGGTGTGGAGAACGTAGCCATGAGAAGCAACAAGTCTTCTCTGAGACCAAGGGAGAATATGGCACTTGCAGAGGAGTTTCAAAAATTTGGCTGGAAGCTTAATTGAAGAGAGGCTGCAGAATATGTAGCATAATTGTTATTATTTTAAAAATTTCTTACGATGATTTATTCAAGACCCCGAACAATCTTGTGAAGATTTCGATGATAAATTCTGCATTTGAAGCCAACAGTCTAAAAGCTCAGTGAGTTTATTGCTTTATTTTGAGCTATATTGTGATAAAATAGTGGTCTTAGGTGGCGAATCTAGTGGACATGACCATATCCTACAACTACCCGACCTCCCAGAAACAGAGTCTAATTCGTACCCAACAAGATGATAAAATTGTGTATATCCTTTACATAAGAAGTGAGTGCTATATGGGTTCACAAAATAGAGCTTCAAGTTCCTCTGAATAAGTACATAGTTTGAACTTTAAAATTTTAGTTGCCAAGTCACCTTACCTGGAGCATCTCCCTAAGGCACAATACTCACAAATTTGTAGATTTACATTCACATCAGTTTTGTAGAAAAGAAAATGACTCACCTTCCTTACTATAAATTTTACAGTCTCTGCTCTGTTATTCATTCTCTTCCACTTTCAAAAATATCGCGAACAAATCAAGAACAAGAACAAACATACAAACATATTAACGAACCTACATTTAAAACCAAAACAGACCGACAACTACGAGCAGCAAGAACTCAATCAACATTCTTGGACAGGACACTATTTGCAACCAACTCTCGATCACCGTAAAATATTAGTACACATCTCCTAGTCATGCCTGGTACCAAACACTCAAAGAAAGACAGTAGTAAGTCCGCCAACAAGCATGGGAAAGGCGGTAAACACCAAGGCGAGTCCAGCAACAAGAAAGGGAAAGGTGATAAAGACCAAGGCGAGTCCAGCATGACAAAGAAAAACGTCAAAGTTGTTATTAAGGCAAAGGGACCAAATCCCGATTCATGCAACAACATAGTCATTGGTATCCGCAAGAAGCTAGATGATGCTTGGGAGGCTTTACTGAAGGATAAGGAGAGCGAATGGGATTACCTACAAGATACAAATCAAAAGCAGCAGAAAGATATTGAAATCAAAAATCTGGAAGCGGTGATTCTGGAAAATACCGAGGAAATTTCCAAATGGACTGCAGCGGGACCAAGCGATGGACCTTCTTCAATTATTAGGACCTGCGATTACGGCAGAGGAATGCTAGACCGTCTCAGTACAGGTTACAGTAATCATCCAGCGGTTTCATCTGCACAGAATGAATTAGAGACTTATCGTGCCGTCTTCGAGGAACTATCAAAACGCGTGTCCGAAAATGAGTGGGAAATTGAATGGAAGCCATACAAGAAGGAGGGTATGTATAGTCAGTCTATTATAGGGTTAGAAGAGATACATTTGGTGATGTGTAAAAGACACATGGTTAACTTTCAGTTCTAGACAAAACAAAATTCGCATCTCTCTGCGTAACTCGAGGCGAATCTCCTTTTGGCATGTTGCATAAGAATGCAGATCTCACGTCGGGTCTCCAGATTTGCGGCTGGAAGGTTGATTGGAATCAGGCTTATTCATAAAAGGTAGTTCTTCCACCATGATTGTTTATTCTAACGTATGAACTAGTTTTATGAAGATCTGTACTTTCTGGAGAAGGTAATGTCAGAGCTAGTAGTGTCAAAGTATTTTAATTAGGGAAATGTGCTGGAGTAGCGGTGGGGGGACTGGGCACATATCTGTAGAGTAATTGGACACATCGCAGCATATAGCAATGTTTTGAGCAATTTGTCTAGTCATGTCATCCTCCAAATGCATCGTGAGTGAATGGAGACGAGATAGGTATTGTATATAATGAAGTCCCTACAAAACCTTTCCTGTTCAAGAATCTGAAGAGGTGAGGTGTTTCTGGCATATTAGAATAGCTATAAGAAATGATAGATGTGAGGTTGGAGCGGGTGTTAGATGGGGAAACGATAAGGCTTCTGCTTGAGTGGAATATTTGTGACTGTATTGTATAGGTGAGTGATTTCCACGCTACCAATAAATAATCCACTTCGCCCAACATGTATCGGCAACACATCTATTATCTTGCCTTTCTCATTGTCTAGAGCATAGAAAGCGAAGCAAATACCATAAAAGAGCTAAGCTTTAGGTTAGAATCAATGGTTAAGACTTACGCGCGTGACTACAGCGCACTGGCACAAATAATTACATCGTGAAGCATTTAAAAATCTATAGCATGGATATCACTTCACTTGCCTCAAAATCAAAGGCTTAGATCTTTCTGTGGAGGCTCAGAGCGAAAAGGGGGCGCGGCAAACTCGCATGCGGCGCAGCGGAGCTTCGCCGCGTCAGCCCATCCTCACGTATACCCAGACCCAAGCAAAGAAATATATCTTCACACTCATCCCACTCAATATATCTCAATATATCATATCCTACTCCGCTTAAACGTCAATCACACTCTCCAGAAAAATGACTACCCCTCCTTCATTCCCACCACCTCCAAATTCATACCCCCCACCTCCCAATTCATACCCCCCACCTCCCACCGGGCCTCCTCCATCACAGGCCAAAGTGTCTGCCTGGGACAGAACAAAGCATGGCGGAAAGGCCGCATTCGATAAGGGTTGGTCATACTTTGAGAAGCTAGGTGCTCCGGTCAACCGAATCACGAACAAGATTGGTTCTGAAGCTTTCTGGCCCACGACGTTGGGACCAGAATGCGACAAGGCCGCGAGAATCCTGCAATCATTCTGTAGTAAGATGCTTTTGATCTTCCGCATTTCTGGATGAGGAGTTAACATCTGAATAGAAGAGGGATTCTACAAGGAAGATCCCCATGCCTCGCAACAGCAAAGTGCAGCAGCCGCGGCTGCAAGCACTGACAAGCACTCCCACACCACTACGGGCCCAAAGGGCAAACCCAAAGTTCTCGTCAAAATCCCCCAAAAAGTAATCCAGAACTGTGTCGCCCTCGCAGTATTCACCACTATGCGGACTGGGCTTTGGGTCTCCGGTGCTGGTGGGTCGGGCATTCTCGTTGCCCGTCTTCCAGATGGCTCGTGGTCTGCTCCTTCGGGAATTCTAATCCATACTCTTGGGGTGGGGTTTATGGCCGGGATCGACATCTATGACTGTGTTGTCGTAATCAACAATTATGAAGCTTTGAAGGCCTTTTCTAAAGTCCGGGTGTCGCTCGGAGGGGAGATTAGTGTCGTTGCTGGACCCCTGGGAATTGGTGGTGTAGTAGAGGCTGAGGTATTGAAGGATAGAAGACCGATTTATAGTTATATGAAGAGTCGAGGCCTCTATGGTGGTGTTCAGGCCGACGGGACTATCATTGTGGAGAGGAATGACGAGAATACAAGGTTCTATGGGGAGAAGATTCCTGTAGCTGAGCTCTTGACGGGGCGGGTGAAAATATTGCCTCCTGAAACAAGGGGATTGATGGAAGTCTTGAAGCATGTTGATGGTAGAGGGGATGTGGATTCAGATGTTATAGGAAGGGTAGAGCAAGTGCCTGTTCCAGGGGATATGGATTTGGAGAAACAAAGGGAGCCGACAGAAAAGGAGAAGGAGAGTTGGGGAGCACCACCGCGATATGCATAAGAGGTTGATCTACATTGGTGATCCTTACGTGGTCAGTTTTTCTAGAAAATTGAACTATTGCATGGCCTTTATAATTCTCTGATTTGTCAGTTCGGCAAAATTTGTATCCAAAAATTTCACACATCTGAATTAAACTATGTAAGTAGCTCGTCAACCTCGAGCCAACCACCCAGGATCTTCAAATTCTTACGGATTTTTTCCCGAACCTTTACTTACCAAATTGGCAAAGCCCCAGAGCCAGAGGCTATATATCCATAGACTACTTCTCATCAGTTGCGTAACGGCCTCCGTTGGAAATCCTGCTGCCTACCACTGCCTTAGCACTGACAATGGGAGTCACAAATAACGTTATCAGGGCCACTTTAATAGTTGGAATCATATCTGACTAAAAGTCGTGGTTTTGGCAGGGCCACCTAGCCAGACCCGTTCAATCATACTCCTTATATAGGAGTGACCGAGGATACTTTAATCGATACACTTTTAAGTCATTGCTGCCCTCATTGACGAAAGCTTTGATATAATTCACAACTTATCAAAGGCATTTATATTGTTTCTTCTTTTCCAATATGTCATATAGTTATACACCACCAAAGGGTGTTGGTACCAATACTTTAAACACTCTTTCCCAGTCTAAACAAGGTTCAACAAGCAACGCCAATGAACCCCAGATCCACATATTCCACCTGACAATGCCGTTGAATACCTGGAAGTTATTCCCCTTCGCGACGCCGTGATGTATTATATCCAAGTTAGTGGCTTTATACGTCAGTAAGCTCAGCATTAAAGCCCTTCAAGTAGAAATGTTTACTAAGATATTCCAAGGAATAAAATTGGAGATGATAAATGGGACGGGCAAAAGGTTTGGATAAAGGAAGGCGTCAAGCAGACGGACTTGAACATTATTAGGGATTTGCTAAATAAAGAACACTTGATAAATTTAACGTAAGTTGCAATGCCACTATGAGAAACATTTCTGAGAATAGATCGTGTAGACGCCAGAAGGTCAGAATATATGATTGGACGATTTACAAAAAGAGTCAAAGTGATAAGGGCATATTTATAGAGCAAGGATCCAATAAGAAATTTGGTTCAAAAATGCAAAATATTTTCGAATTGATGAAATAGTTTGAATCTGCTTTATTTGCCGTAATTTTTGCTATTTTATATTTTTAGTAATAATAATAAAATATAATATTATACTTGGAATTATATTAATATATTATGTTTTGATATAGTACGATATTATACTTGGAATTATATTAATATATCGTATTTTGATTCAGTATAATATTATACTTGGAATTATATTAATATATTATGTTTTGATATAGTACGATATCATACTTAGAACTGTATTAATATATCGTGTTTTAATTCAGTACGATATCATACTTGGAACTGTATTAATACACTGTGTTTTGATAGAAAGGTATGTCCTATGCTATATTACAATCTCTCTCTCCTCCATTCATATCTCCTCCATTCATATCCCTTTCCCATTTATATCTCCTCCATTCACTTCTCATCAAATCATCATCATATCTACTCTTGATACGACACCTTTCTCATCTCCCCCAATCTCTGTCGTGCAGCAGCCAATTTATTCCCCAGCTGTAATATCTCCACCTGAATCACAGTTAGCTTGCATTGAAACCCCAGAAACATACCACGAACCTGTTGTTCCATCTCCCTAACCTTGAATTCGTGTGCTCCCAACTTCCCATAGTCCACCTTCTCATCACCAGCATCGCGATCCTTGATCATGTCCTGTACCTGTCTCACCAGAGCGCGACATGCTGCACCTACAGCCTTGCTGGCCTGCTCCAGTGACTCCTGACTCTTACTCATGAATCCAGCCTTCACTCGGCTTGCCGCCACGAGTTGTGCGGTCGAGGCCGCCACATCATTCGATGCCACGATCAACTGCTCTGGGCTGTTCCGACCCGAGATCACCCCATCCGCCGTCTCGATCAGCGTGTTGGTGGACGAGGCGACGGCCTTGGCAGCAGAGATGAGTCCCTCCGTCCAGCGGTTGTTCTTCTTGTAGAAGGCCGTCTTGGAAGATGACCCTCGCCCCGCCTGGACGATCTCCTGCTGCGTCACCGTGGCCGCCTTGATCAATCGGGCGATGGCATGGGTGACGGCGAGGGCCGCATCCAGGATCGATTCGTTGATACGGAGTTCGTAGGTCGAGTACCCATCCGTGGGCTTCGACTTGAGTTTGGCCAGACGTGCCGCCGCAGCACTGATCGCGTCCGCAGCTTTGGTCAACTCGCTGTCGACGAGGTCGCCCAGATCTCCCGTGTTGTGGGCGAGTTTCCCCCGGTTGGGCGCGAAGGAGTCGGCAAGTTTGTTGAGCTTCTGCAGGTTCATCTGGACCTCGTTGTTGCTGTTGATGACCACATCGGTCTTCTGGATCGGATCCATGCCGTCGAGTCGGAAGCTCTGGAGACCACGGAAGAACTTCAGCGTCGATTGCGCCGATTGTCGAGCGACGTTGATGAGCTGATCCGCCTTCCCATCATCCGTGGCGAGCCGGGTGAGACCCTTCGTGTTGCTGAGAACATCGGCGACGGAACTGGCGAAGATGTTGATGCTGCGGATGATCTCGGCGTGGCTGCTGTTCGGACCGTCGGCGATGAAGTTGTTGAAGGCGGTCGCAAACTCCGTGGCACTGGACGAGGCCTTCTCGATCTGCGAGAGGACGTAGGACGGGGTGGCATTCTGGTTCCCGGCTTGCATGGAGGAGTCCAGCTCGTAGAGGGCGTCATCCACGCGCTGGACGCCACTCTGGAGGACCGAGTCGATGATGTCGTTGATCTTGCCAATGTTGGAGAGGAGCATGGCATCAATCTCCCCGTCCAGCGCATGATCGGTGTCCCCATGCGACACCTCGAGTTCGTTGAGCTTGATCAAGGTATCGTCCAGACTCTGCTTGTAGACCTCCAGCTCATCTTCCTTCTCTCGTAACAGGCGTTCCGCGTCCGAACCACCTTCGCTGTACTTGGCATGGACGTCGTCGAGGGCCTGGGACTTCTTCCGCAGAGCGTCTTCCAGATCGGCCATCTCACGATTGTATTTCGAGAGCATGGAGGAGAGTTCCGTCCCCTTGCTCCGCTCGAGATTGTCCGCGCGATCCAACGCCATCCGCAGCTCCCGCTTGAGCTTCTCCACCTCGTCGCGATTCCCCCCCGCGAGGCGGTCCTTCTCGTGGAGCGCGCGATCGCGTTCTCGGATCATATCCGCCAGCTCGAGGTTCTTCGTCTTGATCTCGCGCTCGAGTTTCTCCCGCTTGTCGATCGCCTCCTGGGCCGACGCGGCCTTCAGCTGCACGCCCTTGAACTTCTGGAGCAGGTCGAGATGCTCATGGCGTAACTGGGAATACAACTTGGCGAGGGCCTCGTACTTGGTGCGCCAGGTATTGACTTGTTCCTGCACGGCGCGGACCTGATCATCCTTACTGCTCATCTGCTGACCGTAGTTATTCTGGAGTTGTGCGAGCTCCCCCTCCAACGCCTTGATCTTCTGATCGTATTGCTGCAACATGAGCTGATCCCGCGCATATTGCGATCGCGCCTCGAAGTTCTCCCGTTCCAGCTCGGCCAAGCGGCCTTGGGTCTGGTGCTGAAACTGCTGGGCCATCAGCGCCTCCTGCTCCCGCTGCTGCTGTTCCGCCAGCCGTCGCTGCTGCTCCTCGAAATCGCGTTGGGCTTGGAGGTGGGCTTGTTGTTGGGCCAGGAATTGCTGCTGCTGACGTTCCTCCAACACCCTCTGCTGCTCCTCGTATTCTCGATTCTGGCGGGCTTGCTCATCCTTCCAGAACTCCCCCATATCGACCGGTTCGTCGGTCTTCGGGACGGCCGGCGGGGTGATCTGCTTCTCGATCTCTTGCTTGGGTCGTTGGGGTAATCGGGGGGCGGATTCGTCGTCGGCGAGGAGGTTCGGGGGGCCTTCGGGGAGCTTGGGGACGTTGATCAAGCTGGTGAGGTATCGTAGGTTGGAACATTCGTAGTAAAATTTGATCAACCGATAATGCTGTGCACCATATCTGATTCGTAGAGGCTCGAGCGCGTCGTCGTCGCCAGTTGCTACACGGCAGATCAGCGAACCCAGATCTGAACCCAGATCTTCTCTACCGGACGAGACGCAAAGAGGGGGAAAACGTACTGGTATGCATTGCGCGAAGCATGCTCGTGATAAATTTGTAGATGCCATAACTCTCCAGCACCAGAGGCACCAGTGAGGATATCCTACACTCATTCTGACCGCCACTGCGAAAATGGGAAAAGACCAACTTCTGAAAGATCTCGATCTTGTCCTGCAGGGCCATGAGATCGGAGATGGTCTCGTAGCCCTCATTAGGATCATTGATACCCTTCAAACTGATATATTCCTCGTATTCGAAGGTGCCATTGAAATCGAGATGATGGTGATGGAAAGCCAGCTTGTCGAGGAGGAAGCCAACATATTCCCTGATCAACGGCCCATAGCCTCGCAGACCTTGCCCGGCCACGCCCCGACTCAGACTCTCGATCCAGGCCCGATTCGCCATCGCATCTCGTAAACTCGACGGGTGGCCCTCTTGGAGGACCTTGTGAACCATGATGAGGGCTTTGAAGGTCTGGACTTCATCGGCGAGGATGGGCTGGCTGTAGAAGGGGAATGAAGTTAGCGTAACTGAATGGATGTGTGCCAAGTGGATGTGTGCAACTGGATATGTACAAACTAGATGTACAAACTAGATGTATGCAACTGGATGGGACAACTGGATGGGACAACTGGATGGGACAACTGGATGGGACAACTGGATGGGATAACTGAGCTCTACTCACACTTTCAAACCAGCCCAGAAGGCAACCGATGACTTGTGATCCCATGTATACACGATACAGCTCCGTACATGCTTGCGCTTCGGGGCCGTCTCTTCCACACTGGTGGCCTTGCGGATGTTGATGGCCAGCTCACCTTCGGACTTGGTGTGGTCCACGTTTCGAGCCGTGGGCATGAAAGCCATCTTCCACTGCACGCTGCACTCTGCAGGCGGATCGTGATGGTGATGCACACGATGTCAAAGGACGACGACGATGTTGTTCGAAAGATGAAGTTTGCACACGTAATCTATAGACGCGGCAATCACGTGATATCTAATCACGGGATTTCGGCTAATTAGTAAGCGCTTGCATCTGCAACGTCCCCTGGTTTCTTGATGAGCAAATAGATGTCGTTGATGGCTGGTGTTGCATGTCAGGGACAAGAACCGATGCATGCGACATGGGGGGTGTTGTGAGGGGAATTGATGGGAAGAAGGGGGGATTCTGACACGGTTGGGGAGCGTGAGGTTGGTGGTTGATGGTGCAAGGTGGATTTGGGGTTTGCGGAGTGGGTTTGGGGTGATGAGGAAGCTTTCTGGAGAGGTGCAGTACAAAGGCCCCTGGATCGTGAGCTGACTCAGGGCTTCAGGGGCAGAACATCATCCCCTGCATTGCATTGCATACTTTGTCCTGGTGGGATCTTGTTGTAGCTTGGTGTTGATGGAGGGGAGGGTATATATATGTTATGGGTTTACGATGGAGGGTATATATCATATGGGTTTGCGATGGAGGGTATATATCATATGGGTTTACGATGGAGGAGTACGGAGGGTATATATATCTTATGGGTTACGATGGAGGTGTACAGAGGGTATATATTTGATATATGGTGTTGTTCGATCAAATCCAGACGAAGAAAGAGAAAGAGGGGGTGGGTAGGACAGCTGTGAGATGGTGATACATTGCGGGGATGACGGGTTTGATATACATCCTATGGGTTTGCGATGGAGGTGTACAGAGAATATACATCCTGTGGGTTTGCGATGGAGGTGTACAAAGGGTATATATCCTATGGGTTTGTAATGGAGGGTATATATCTTATGGGTTTGCGATGGAGGGTATATATCATATGGGCTTGCGATGGAGGAGGACAAAGGATAGGCATTTGATATATGGTGTTGTTCGATCAAATACAGACGAAGAAAGAGAAAAGGGGATATGTGGGACGGTTGTGAGATGGTGATACTTATGTGTGGATAACGGGTTGGATATATATCCTATGGGCTTGCGATGGAGGTGTACGGAGGGTATATATCCTATGGGTTTACGATGGAGGTGTACGGAGGGGATATATATCCTATGGGTCTGCGATGGAGGTGTATAAAGGGTATATATCCTATGGGTTTGCGATGGAGTAGGACAATTTGATATACATCCTATGGGTTTACGATGGAGGTGTATAAAGGTTAGGCATTTGATATATGGTGTTGTTCGATCAAATCCAGGCAAAAAAGAAAAGGAAAGGTGGTGGGACGGCTGTGAGATGATGATACATTGCGGGGATGAAGGGTTTGATATACATCCTATGGTTTGCGATGGAGGTGTATAAAGGTTAGGCATTTGATATATGGTGTTGTTTGATCAAACCTGGCCGAAAGGAAGAAAGAGGGGGTGGTGGGACAGCTGTGAAATGGTGATACTTGTGTGTGGATAACGGGTTTGATATATATCCTATGAATTCCGATGGACGATATACAAAGGCCAGATCTCGATACATGCCATTATTCGATCAAATCCAGGCAAGGAAGAAGAAAGAGGGTAGGTAGGACAGCTATGAAATAGTGATACTTGTGTGTGAATGAAGGATTTGATATATATCCGATGATTTCCGGTGGACGATATACAGAGGCCAAATCTCGATACATGGCATCGATCAAACCCAGGCGAACGATACATGGCATTATTCGATCAAATCCAGGCGAAACAAGAGAAGAGAGAGTGGGTAGGATGGCTGTGAAACGGTGATATATTGAGCGATTGAAGGATTTGATATATATCCTATGATTTTCGATAGACGAAATACAAAGGCCAAATCTCGACATATGGCATCGATCAAACCCAGACGAACGATACATGCCATTGTTCAATCAAACCCAGACGAAGAAAGAGAAGAAAAGGTGGTGGGACGGCTGTGAAACGGTGATATATTGCGCAAATGAAAGATTCGATATATATCCTATGATTTCCGATGGACGAAGTACAAAATCCAATCTCGAAACATGTCATTGTTCAATCAAATCCAGGCGAACGATACATGCCATTATTCGATCAAACCCAGACAAAGAAAGAGAAGAAAAGGAGGTGGGACGACTGTGAGACGGTGCGCAGATGAAGGGTTGGATGTACATGTACATCCTATGATTTCCAATCAACGATGTACAAAGTCCTGTCCTTCGACGTACAGCATTTTGATTCGATCAGACCTGGATAGAAAGAAAGGAGACGAAAGAACTGTTGCAGCTCTTGCGTTGATGGAGGGTCGCATTGACATATGCTGTGGGATGTGTTCTGTGACCACGATGCCAGTTGGCAGAAAGAAAGAGAGAAAGACAGACAGAAAGAGAGAAAGATAGACAGAGAGAAAGAGAGAAAGAGAGAAAGACCGACAGAGAGAAAGACAGAAAGAAAAACAGAAAGAAAGAATCGTGAATATCAGAAAGACACGAGATATGTTTCATCGCCCTGGACATACGATCAATCGACCTGCCACGGAGGAGAACAAGAAGCATTCGGTGGATTTGTTTGGTGTGTTCTTTGGTTTCGGTGGGACGACGTGATCAAGTACGACGAGAATGGTGAGACGACATGATCAAGGACGACGTGATCAAGGACGACGAGATCAAGTACAACGAGAATTGTTGTGGGACGACGTGATCAAGGACTACGTGATCAAGTACGACGAGAATGGTTATGAGATAACATGATCAAGTACGACGGCAATTGTGAGACGACATGATCAAGTACGATGGGAATTGTGAAACGATATGATCAAGTACAACGGCAATTGTACAACAAGAATTGTTGTGAGACGACATAATCAAGTACGACAGGAATTATAAGACGACATAATCAGGTACAACAAGACTTCTTGTGAGACGTATCTTCCCCCCTTTTCGATATAAAAAGATCCGAGCAGCCACCATCTCTCTATCCCAACATCTCTCCTTCTCACTTACTTACTTTCCATCAACTCAGGAGCATCACCTAATGACTTGTGATCATTCGATGAGGGCTGTGGAGTTGGGATTTCGAGAAGAGGCATGGGTCCCCTCAACCTATGCTACAGCTCGAGTTGCTTCAGTCGAATGGAAGGCCAGGCTTCAGTTCCTCGACTTCAGTATGAATGACTTCAAGAATACACGGCTTCGGGGGATTGGAATTGTAAGATTTTATCATGATGATTTGCTACAGGTACATCATCCATACCCCCTCACTAACTCACCTCCTCACTAACTCACCTCCTCACTCACTCACCTCCTCACTCACTCACCTCCTCACTCACTCACCTCCTCACTCACTCACCTCCTC
>NCSK02000218.1:0-53287 GCA_002276475.2 Chlorociboria aeruginascens | reverse complement strand
GCCCAAAAAAGCAATATATTAAAACTATTTCCACATATATCCCGACGTTGATTTATTATATTTCTATAAATAGAATTGCTCTTTATAACCCGAAATATATTTTTATATTAGCAAACTTTTTTTTATATTAACAAACGCCAAAAATTTTTTTTTTTTTTTTTAATAAAAATAAAAATTACGTAAGCTTAAAAATTTTTAAGTTTACGTAATTTTAAATTTTATAAACTTTATTAATCTTTTTATTTTTTTATTTTTTTTCGTTTTATCTATTTTTTTATTTAAATTTACTATTTGTTAATATTAACAAAAGTTTTTGGTGTTTTGTTAAATGCTTTCTTGGTTATAGCATTTGCAAAATTATTTTTATTATTAATTTATTGCATTTTTATAATTTTTTATTTTTTATAAAATTGTTAAAAAGCTATAATATTTATTATAAAACGTTTTTTCTTTGTAGTCCCTAGTTTAACGAGATATTTATATAAAAAATCTTAATTTATATAAACAATAATTAATATTTAAAACAAAGCAAATTAATTAATAATAATTTTAAAAGTTATTTTAATAATAATTTTTATATTAATTTTTTTGATTATATTATAAATTTTAAAAGCAAAAATATTTTTGATAACTTTTTTATTTTTCGTTAAGCTATAATATATTAGGTTTTTTTATAATATAAAAATTTGCTTTAATTTGGTTTCGTTAGCAAATATAATTAAATATTTAATTTAAAAGCTAAAATTTTAATTATTAGCAAATAATTTATTAACAAAAATATAAAGCTTAGCTAAATTAAATACTAATAAAATATATTAAAATTTTTAATTTAAATAATGTTGAGCAACAGATTATGGTGGCTAAGAGTTGAAAACCGTATTGATTGAAGTTCTAAGAATAAGGAGCTTAAATACAGGATTTTGGGTCACGTGCCACGCTATGACCACCAGAGCCCTATGACCACACCAAATTACTTTCCAACAAATAATTTATTTATTATTTAATTTGTTTGTTTAATATTTTTATATTTTTAATTATAAAATTTTAATGTTAGGCAGCGATCGAAAAATTAAATTAAATTTTTGATTAATATATAAACGCAATATATATTTTACGCGCTCGTTGTTTTATATATTAGGTTTTAAAATTAAACATTTTATTAATTAATTAAAGCTTTTTGTTTTAATTTTTTTATTTAATAAATATAATTTCGTTATTAAAATACGTAAAAATGCAGCTGTTAAAGACCAAATTAAAATTATATTAAAGCCAATTTTTTGGCTTAGCGATAAGTTTTGCTTTTTAAAATTTATTATTTTTTAAATTAGTAAATTTTTTTAAATTTAAAAAATAACGTATCGTCGATCTATATTCCGACGAGTTCAAAGGCCTTTTTATAAATAATAATAAAAAAATAAGAATTATATATAAATATAGCTAAAAAAAGCTTATTTTTATAATGTTAATAATAAGTAACTTATTAATAAATTTTTGTTTTTGGAATGCTATATAATAATTTTTTAATAATTATAATAATATTAAAAAAATATTAATTTTATATTTTCTTAAAAAATGAAATTAATATTAATTAATTAAAAAAAGTAATAAATTACATATAAGCTTAGGTAATATCGCGTAAAAATAGTTCAACTTTTAGTTAAGCAAATGCTAATATTAATATAATAATTAATTATTAATTGGCTCGTTAAATAATAAGCGATTAAATAAAAATAAATTTTTTTTTTAACATTGTTATATATTTGGATAACTAATTTGGATTTTTTATAAAGCAATATAATAATTTTTTTTTTTAATTTTATTTATTAGTTAAAAATTCAAGATTTTAATTTTAAAATATTTAATAAAATTATATTAAATAAATTTAAAAATTTTTTTTTGCAATTAAGCTATTAATTTTTTATTATTAAAATTTTTGAAATAGCGCTTCGGCAATAGTAATTATATTTTTTTAACAAAGCTTTAATAATAAAGCTTTATTAATTTGCTTTTTGCGCGTAATAAAAGTTTTTATAAATAGTTTTAAATTAATTTTGTTAAAATTATTATTTTCGCTAAAAATAATACAAAAAGCAATAAATAAATTAGTTATATAATCGGCCTTTGTTCGTCGAATATTTTTTTAATTTTTTAAAACAGCTTTTGTTTTTTTTCGCTAATTGGGCCATAAAATAAATTTTTTTATTTAGAAAAATAAGATTTTTGCTATCGAAATCTTTAGGGCCTGGTTTCGAAATATCGGGATTTTGGTAATATAATTTAATTACAATAAATTTAAAATTAGTTGATTTATATATCAAAAGTATATATTTTGCCAAAAATTGCAAGAAATTTAAATAGCTTTTATTNATTTTTTTTTTTTTTTTTTGCTATATTTTTATATTTAATTAAAAAAAAAGATTTAATATTAATTAAATATTTGGTTTATTCCGCATAGCCAAAATGTTTTAAATTTATTTTTTTGCTTATAATCGTCGAAGTTTTTTTATAATATTTTTGATAATCTTTGTTTTCTTAATAATTTTTATAAATAAAAAATTTAATTTCGTTATATATAAATATGCTTTAAAAACTAATAACGTAGGTACTAATTCCTTCGGTTTTGCAATATTATTAATTATTTTAATTGCTATTTATAATATTATATTTTTGCTAATAAATTTGTTCGCTAATTTATAATTAATTATTTAATATATTTATTATAAAAATGCATAATATCGTTTAATTAATTCAACGCTATTATATATTTTTATTAATATTTTTTTAATTTTAATAATTATAAATTTCGCATATTATTTAAATTTTATAAATATAAAATTTTTTTTAATATTATAAATAATTTAATTAGAAAGTTCTAAATATATATTAATTTAATAAGCACGTAATATTTTTTATATAATATGCATTAATATATTATTAAAAAATTAAGCGGCCCCAAATTTAATAGCTAAATTAATAATATGCAATATCGATGCTTCGTTAAAATAAAAAATATTAATAATAATAAAATAATTAAAATTAATATTATTTTTAAATATAAACTTAAATTTGCCAAAGAATTTGCTATGCATTTAGCATTGGTGATATAAATTAATTAATTTTTTAATAATTTCAAAATTAATATTATAGTTAAATCTTTTAAGAATTTTAATAAATCGCTATATTAATAAATAATCGAATCGTTAATAAAGCTGGCGCAATTTCGTTTCGATAAAATAACTTTATATTAAAGCTTTTTTTTTTGTTATTTAGCAGCATTTATAAATGCTTTTATTTTTAAATAATTAAAATAATCTTATTGCTTTAAATAAAAAGATTTTTAAAATTATTAAATCGTATTTTTAAAGCATTTATATTTTGAAAATATATAAAAAATAAAATATTAATAGGCATTACGTAAAATATAATTTTTTTTATCGGGGTAGGAACTCGTACGATGCTCTTAGCAATTATAATNNTTNNATTNNANTTTATTTTATTTGCTNNAAAAAAAAAAAANANTAAGCTTAATTATTAAAATATTTTTTTTTAAAAAANNAAAAAATTNAAATTTTTTAATAAATAAAATGCTAGCNGCTTTATTATTAAATATAATTTNTTAAAATTTATTTAATAAATATNNATCGAAAANTAAAAATAAANNTATTTTATTATTTTCNTTTNTTAAAATTAATTATTTTTAATAAAAGNATAATATATAATTTAATTTTAAAATATAAAAANTAGNTTAGCNNCGTCGACGTTGCNAAATTTAATTAAAAACGTAATATAAAAANNATTTTTAAATATTATAANNNTAAATTAAGCATAATTAAATTTTTATTTAAGCAAATCGTTAAGTTTTTTTTATTTTTTTATATTGCATTAAAAAAAATTCTATATTTTTTAAAAATAATTTTTTAATTTATTATATATATTATTTGGGTTTTATATTATCGATAGGCTTTTTTTTGTTTTGCTATAATATATTATATAAAATAATATTTGCATTTATAATAAATATAGCATTATTAATTATATTATTTATTTTTGCTAAACCTGCTATTACGCATATTTTTTTTATATAAATAATTTATATGGAATTATTTTTCTTTGGAATAACCTTTAATTAAAGCTTTTTTTTTGCTTTTAAATATATTTTTTTTTATATATTTAATTAATTTAAAATTATAAAAAATTATTATTATGCTTGGGATCCGCGTTAAAATTAATATAGCTATTTGCAAACGAATCGATGATATATATAAGCATATATTATTGCATAATTATTAAAATTGCAAATTGTATTTTAATATAAAATTTTTAAAAAATAAAAAAAAAATTAAAAAAATATAAATTAATATTTTAGAATTCCTTGGCACGCGTTTAGAACCTAATTTCTTAAATTAATATTGCCTTGTTGGCTTGCATTAAGGCCTGGTTAAAGCTGCTAAAGCTTATTAATTATTAATTAAAAATATTTAAATTAATTTTTTTTAAAATTTTTTGCAATAGTTTTAGTAAGAAATATTAAACGCTATTTTATTAAATATTTTTGTTAAGTTTTGTTAATTTCGAAATAAGTTTTAATTATTTTTATAATTATTAAAAAATTATAAAATTATTTAATAATATAATTAAAATAAAATTTTTTTGCACGTTTCTTAAGCATAATAAAAAACGCAATTAAATAATAATTGGGCTGTAAGCCAACCTTATAGCAATATTTATAAAACCTTTAAAGCTTAAAATTTAAAATATTATATTTATTATTTTTATATTTTTTATTCTTATTATAATAAATCTTTATAAGATCGGCAAGAAGCTTGGTAGGAACCTCGAATAATTATTAAAATAATCGATAATTTTATTAAAAAAATCGATTTTAAGCTAAAGAAAAATATTAATTATTAATTAATAAATAATATTGATTGGAGTAAANTAAAGTTTACGCCGATTTCTATTTTAAAATTATAATTTAAATCGTTTTAAAAAAAAATAGATTTATATAAATTCTTATTCGCAGGCTAAAAAGTTCAATATTTTAAAATATATTTATTTTTTTTTTAAATATTAGCTTTGCTAACGAAAAATAAAATATTTATTGGTTCGAAATAAGGCTCGTTATTTTTTTTTTATTTTGAAATATAGCTAATAAACAAAATAATAATAATAATAATATTATTTTTAATATAATTAAAATAAATAAATTAAATAGAAATTTGTTTAGCTATATTTTTTTACTTATATTCCAGCGATATTAAAGCTTTTTTTTTTATTTGTTTATATATAAAATTGTTTTTTTATTATAATTTTTTATATAATCTTAAAATAAAAATAATTTAATTTTTTATTTTCGATCTATACGCCGAATCGTTAAAGAAATTTAATAAAGTTTCGCAAAATAATTTTATTAATTAAATAAAAATATTTTTNTTTTTATTTTTTAAAATTAATATAAATATAATTTTATAGCTTAGTTCCTCGATAATATCGTTTGCTATAAATCATTATAAAATATATAATATATTTATTTATTACTTTCTTTATTTTATATTTATCGAAATTAAAATTTAGTTTTTTGCTTTATAAAATTTTGCTAACTAAATAATTATATTTAAATAATTTCTTTTTTTTAGCCAAAATTTCGTCGACCTTGTTAGAAAAGCTTAGTTTGCTTATATTAAATATGTCGTATAAAAAATAGGTTATATAATTGGTAAATAAAATGGTTTTCAATTTTAAAAAATATTTTTTTAATTTCTAAGCCATGGGTTAAATAATAAAAATCGGATAAATAAATATTTTTATATATAATAAATATAGATCGGAGAACGGGTTAAATTTCTGGTTTTTTGGATATCTTTTAAATTCAAAATACGAAAAGCGTTTAACAAATCTATTAATATTCTTTAGCATATAAATCCAAAATAAATCTAATTTTAATATAGGTTAAATAAGGTTTCAAATATATATACTTTTCGCTTTTGATAAATATTTTTTTTTTTTAATATATATTTAGTTATTTATAATTATATTAATTATTAATTAATATTAATAACCCTTAGGAATAATTGCAATCAAGTTGAAAATTAGTATATATTATAGATATAATTTATATTAAATTTAAAGCTAGAAAAAATTAAAAGAAAAAAACTTTTTATATATTTAAAAAAATGCCTTTTAATAAATCCTATTAATTCACTAGCTATCCCTTGTTAATCTCTTATATTTACTTATAAAGCCCAAAAAAGCAATATATAAGACTATTCTTATATATATCCCGACGTTAACTTATTATATTCCCATGGGTATAGTTGCCTTTTTATTACTCGAGATATATTCCCACAATAATTATATTTTTATATTAAAATAAATTAGCCGAGCGCTCGATTTAAATAATAAAATTTAATATATAAGCAATATTAAAAAAAGCATAATTATTAATTAAATTTTAAAATAAAGCTGCAAAAATTAATAGCTATATAAAAAAATTATATGGCTACAAAACCTATAATTAATAATTAAAAAATTTTTATAAATAAAAAATAATAATTATTTTTAATATCGAAGCCAAATTTCTGGGAGCCAATACTATCGATAAAAAGCTAATATAATAAAAATATTTTTTTAAAAATATTTAATTTAATTTAAAAAAAAACCTAATTATATTTATTAATAATTAGCAAACGCTTAAAATTTTAATTATAAAATTATTACGTTTTATTACTAAGCTTCGATACGTCGATATTTATTAAGCATAGCTATAATAAAAAATTTAAAACAAAACGATCGTTATAAAATAGATATTTATTAATAATATAATAGTTAACGAATTAATTAAAGCATTGCCAAATTAAAAATTTAAATATTTTATCAAATAATTTAAATTTATTAATTGCAAATTAGGAATTTTTAAATAGCTTCGATATTGCCTAATTTGGGGGAATATATTAGATTAAAAATTAAAAGCATCGAGGCCACCGAGGGCATCGAGGCAATGGATTTATTTTTAATTTATTAATTTTTAGTTTAGCTATTTCGTTCCAGAATAGAAATATATTTATATATAAAATAAAATTAATAATCGAATCGATTCCATCTATTTATTATAAATAGCTCCTATAGAACCCTCCTAAAGAGTCAGAATCAACACAATTTCCATTCTCACATATTGGAGCCAAAGTCCAACACCCCTTAATACTGAAAAGTTCCTCGAAACGACGGCTGGTACTCCGTCCCATTGGGGTATAACGCAGTGAACGAAACAAAATCGAGAGTTGTTGCAACGTATTGTAGAAATTTATTGTAAGTTGATAGGATCCATCACTTGACACGGGCATCAAAATACCACCAGTCAAATGAGGAACCGTTGATGAAATCAACCTTTGGCCTGTCGTTTGGATTAGCAAAAGGCCTCTAAGGAAGCGGGTTGTAATCTCAAGATATAAATAGTTTTCATCACTGAGACACGAATACATTACTGTATTACTTACGGTACTGTGCTGGATTAAGTGCCCTAATTCCCATGTCACTGTTCAGATAATGGTACTATTTTCAATCTGGTGCCGCAATGCCTACAGTGCCGTTCAAATGACAAGTATCGTGTTGTAATGCCTCTAGTATCGTTCAGATGACGGTACCGTTCAAGTAATGAAGATAAAAGAATTGGTGAAGCCAACGGAGTCATCCAGGAGACGGCCATGGCGATGGGAATGCAGCCCTCCATATATTGCTGCAGGAAATTCTGTACTAGATTCCCCGACTTAGATTTATATGAGACCTGAAAATCTATATCGGGTAGTAACGTCTTAATAACCGAATAGCTTCTTTTAAAGTAAGTTAGTATCTATATATTATAAAGACCTTGAGCCTATAATATTTTCATTCATGCGAGTTCTTGGAACCTTCGGAAACGAGCATTAAGATTTGATTTAATTTCTCGTTACTGTGCTTGATATAGACCTATTAGTATCAAACCCGCTCGATAAATTTTCGGATTAATTTCTAGAACTTATAAATTAGGTCGGGTACTTACAAGTTAAGTTTAAAAAAAATAAGAAAAACTTAAAAACTTATAAGTTGGGTTGGGTTAAGTCCAGCCTGTTGAAACCCCGACTTATAAGTATCTATTACGCAGTTTACTTATATTATAAATAAAGTACTAAGTATATTAAAAAGTGTCTACTTTAGACTTCTTAAGAACTTATTTAAGCTCTTTAAACATTGTTATTCAAACTTAACGAAAGTAATATAAGAGAATGAAGGTTAGATTAAGTATAATTAATTATAAAGCGAGAATTCAAAACACGTGACGATGTAGTAAATCTTGCTCAGGATGCTCAAGTGAGCTACTCAGGTGAGCTGCTTAGGGTGCTCGGGGTGCTCAGGGGTGCTGTGGTAAATCTTGCTCAGGATGCTCAGGATGCTCAGGTTTGCTCAGGTTCCTCAACTGAGCCGAGGGTGAGCCGAAGGTGATTAGCGCCTGAGCAAGAGCAGCAAGCGTACTGACCCTCTACGGGACCCAAGAATTGGAAAATTGATTCATGATACCCAATCATTCGTGACTGTCCTCCATCTTTACTATGAGGAGAGCGGCTGGGATGGGGATTTTTCTGCTTTGTTCCATAGGACCAACTCCCAAACCCGCAGTCAATCCATAAAATTGGACATCATTAGTGGGATCACTCAAGCTGAGTTCGAGATTTGGTACATGCCCGAGAGTTTGGATCTCTGGGTCACGAGCTTGCAAGTTTCGCCGAAGGAACTTTGAGCTCAGAGCTCAGAGCTCGAGCAATACTGCCTATAGGTTCTTTGGAGAGGATAAGAGAGATAATATCCTGAACATCCTCATCAGATCCCTTACGAATTGTTTGAGCAAGCCCAGTCCATGCAAGATTGTCTTTTCCCAAGAGTTTATTTTGTTGAGAAAGTAATTGAATCTCTTTCCTGAGCCCATCTTTCTGTCGATGGTCGCCTTCATTGAGATAGACACACTCTCGATCACGAGTCGCGCAATTACTACATATTGGAGTCATTCCGTTACCTAATTGGGAGTATCAATTAACCAGGGGGAACCACCAAGGTTCCAGACTCACATCCGATTTTTCTCCTGCAAATACAAAATGAATAATCAGTAAATCTGTATTTCAAGATATAGAACCACGGCTGCATGTGAAAATTGTCGACAGTACGTAGCTGGTTTCCAGGGGTTGGTGCATAAAGTATAGTCACGTGATCCAACGGTATCGCATAAACGGTCTCGCGGTGTCACCGATGCGGCGTGGTTGATTGGCATGGGGAAAACGCAGTCAGACAAGAGATGAACAGGGAATGTGGGATCCTTGAGCCGGAATCCGGATCAGAGATCATGTCTTGGAAAAGTTGGAGGAACCCCGGCCGAATAGGAAGTACCGAATCTCATCTTATTACTATTGGGACGAAATAATAATATCTCCATTTGACGAGAACTCGGGAGACACGAAAAGACGCCCAACACCATCCAAATCACCGCAGAGGCTTTTCCGATCATACTATATTTGAAGTCTCATCAGTGACAAGCTTCGACTTCCAAATACCAACTCGACGTCGAATGTCGGCTTCCGTCTGCTGCATAGGATTCAATCTCCTGTCTCTTGACATAGCTGTGAAATCGGCTCCCCACTTCTCCACCAGTCTTTCAATCCATTCCTTCTCCCTCGAGCTCTGCTTTCTCTCCTTCTTGTCTTCTCCTCTGGCAGCCTGTTCTTCCAACCTCATCACAATTTCATTCTTCTCCACTCCCTCCTCTTCTCCAAACTCTTCTCCAAACCCTTCAACCTCTCCATCAGAATCAGAATTCAATGGATCATCCAAAGGGTTCGCTCTCTTTGTCGCATGTACAACCCTCAGAATCTTCCCTGTTTCTGGGTCTCGCTCAACTTTGGCTTCCGTGGGTATAATTGTGGTTGGGAATGCATTCGCGATCGCTAATTTGGATGACGTGGAAGTCCTAGATTCAGGTTTTGAGAGACGTTTTTCGATGCCACCAGTTGCACTGTTGAGACGACTGGTGAGTCCTAATCGACGGTAGTTTTGGCTCAGCGTTTCTTTTTGATTCCTTCGTCCAGCGCACAGATTAGTTGGTGGGGTGTGGATGGGATGGAAGGGGCAGGGAAATACCAATTCTCGGCGATGATTGCATTTCCTAATGGGTTGACACGTTTTGATTTCGGCTTCAGCTTTATCTTTGGGATAGAAGATCTCTTCTTCTTTTTCTGTAGTTCGCGCCCCATGCTGATAATGGATTGGAGAAGAGGATGAGTTTTTTGTGAATTTCTCCAGATTTAAATTTTCCGTCGGCCAAAATCCGGTACAAGGGCTATCATCACGTGCCAAGAGTCTTATCGTAGATCACCTGATCCCTCAGAAATGGAAATCGGAGACCCCCACTTTCACGTGAAAGTCTCACTTTGTCAGACTAAAATCCCTTTGTCATCGACATCGACATTGACAACCCCGACACTTTTCTGTGGTTTGATCAAGGATCAACATTCCCCCGCATGAGGACACCATCTTTCTAACATCGTGAGCGTCATGGTGTTTTGCGGACGAGTAAGGCTCCCCAAAATATATTAATCAATATTTCGTCTGGTCTAAATCTGGTTTGCCCTGCCACCACCCAGAAAAAAGCAATCTACACTGTATCTCCAAAGTTTGGGTTTTCTCAAGCTTCTTTAACCCCCCATAGTCTTTCGATTCCTCACATACCAGGCTTCAAATGAAGATCGCCTATGACTGTAACGTTACGTCAACCCAGTCTCTCCCCCCTACTCTCTGTTGGATAGGCGATGTACACTACGGTCCGGTATGAGGGCAGAAGCTACTACGAAGTATGTAGAAAAGAAAAAGAAGCGAGAGAAGGGAAGAGAAGGATCGAATCAGCGGTGAGACAACAGGGGGCTTCGGGGACGGCTAACGCGCTATACAAGGTCCAAGTTCAACCCCGTCTCCTGAGTGAATGTATTGTGTATATAGTACAGACAACTGGGGATTTTGTGTCGTACGGGTTGGTTAGGCTTTCTATTCGCTGAAACGTGGTTCATTGTTTTTGAGACACCACGGAGCAATGCCCAAATCAGTTCGGATTATCGAACATCGATTCAAAACTAATGCCCCGCACTCGCAAGGAAACCGGCATTTGAAGTGTGGTCTATAACGACATTGTGCTCTTCAATACCCCTCAGGTCATGTGAGTGTTTATCGGTGGCTTCCATTGGGATTCTAGACTCCCATGGTGTGACAACCTAAGAGCAGGACCATGATGTGGAAATTTGATTTGTTCAGTGTTAGGTGAAAACTCTGAAGGAAGAAGAAGGTTTATTCGGGAGCCTATCCTTACGACAAGGAATTCCGCGATATTTTTGGTGTTGGCACTTGCACAATACAGGGGGAGAGCACATACTTCCGCTATGGCATTTGGATATCATTGGACCATACGATCTTCATTATCTCGGCAAGAAGTCGTCCGAAGGATCTGGTATTCCATCCAGCGTGAGGGCCTTTCAAGTTTCTTGGCTTGTTCCAAATGGCGTCTTCTACGGGCGTTCTAAAACCTTCTATGCAGCTTCCATTCCTTCTGCAGCCCCACTACGTGAGAACGGTGTATGTGGGCTTGCATCTGACGGCATGGGAACGGAGACAGGACTGGGGGCAGTGATTCGGCCATGGCGCAGTGCTAGAATTTGGCCGCATTAGTTGCGCATGCAGGAAAACGAAGACGTGACCTGGGAGAGCCGTGGATTCGCTGGAAGCAAAGAATGACTCGAGAGGAGGGGAAGATGAACCGGCATTGCTCACTGGACAGTCATCTGCAATAATGCAACACGCAGCATCGCCCTATGAGAGCAGCAAAAGGACTTTTGAGTCCTCATGTGTGCTTTTGGAAGCACGCCGACGGGGTCAAGATGTTATGACCAGGCTCTCATGCGCTCGCGGAATGGGAACGAATAAGGGGATCACTGTCATCGCGGGCCCACAAATCTAGGAACAATCAAGTTAAGCCGGTTGGGGGTGCGGTTGACTCCTTTACGACGAAGGCCCGTAGGGAGACTCGGCCTCTCCAGCACTTTGGCCACTATACGACCCCGGGCTTTGAAACCGCCCCTCCAAAGTCTTGTAAATCGAGGCTCAAGCTTGTTACTTCCTTCACTACTACTAGTATGAGCGATTAATTGATGAGTCTCAGTAGTGGGTAGGCAATACAATCGCGTCATGGGTAGGCCCTTTGATTGTACAGGTCAGGACCAAATCAGCTTCCCTTTTAGAGATATGACATTTGCAAGGCCATCAGACCAAATCGACGTACAGCAAGCAATACTGCTGCATGCGTTGTGCGGCTGCCCCTCATCTTGTTCATGCCACCGACCCATGGCAGCCCTCTTATCAACACGAGCCCGAGCATCTTATCAGGGTAGTACAGAAGAGGGCGTGCGATGAACCCACGTCTCCTGATATGCAGTTATGTTGGAAAACCTGGAAATGCCATTGAAGTCCTTAAAATAAAACCCCGAGCAAAAGTACAGTACTGTACAAGTATCATCCCACCCTCGCCCGCCATTCCTTACTGGATTTCTGGAAGGCTGCGGGATGGGCGCAAGGGGACCATTCAAACAGCACCATCACCGAATAGCGGCCCAATCCAACCAAGCATGAATCCCACGGCATTACCGTCGAGCCACCACCCTTTGCCTCCTCCCCACTTACGGCACACATCTCACTCACACCACCACACGGCCTCGCCTCCGAGTCAATCAGCTACTTGACGCCATATCGACTGTGGCTTGTCGCGCTACCGTCCAGCGATGTCTTTGGCTGTCGCCTCTGTCTCATTTCCGATGATGCAGTCCCCCCAAACACCCTTCTCTCTGCTCACTCGTCAAGATTTACGGATAACAAGGACCGGATCGCTCTGCATCTAGTAAGGATACATAGATCTGCCTCGCAATTTTGTATGTACTGTAACGTAGAAGCCTCAGAGCACCATCGGTCGTGGAGATATGCCGGTCACTACGATGATGGTCTCAATAAATGACCTTGCATCTGCGCGCTTGTTTGAACTCACCAAGACCCCACCCTTTCTGCGCATGATGGGGCGTTCCATTTGCTAACCCCATTTCTTTGAAGATTTTTCCTCGTGGGGCAATTGGGTCGTATACTCTGGAGCAGAGCTAAGTCAAAAAGGATGGTAGATGGTAAGGCTTGCTTGTGACGGGCGCCAAGTCACGACTATACCTGCTGCGAGACATTTGCCCTCGTCAACACGGCAGGGGGAGCAGCTAGAGAAGCAGAAGATGCCTGCATGGAAGGCTGCGATGTGCTTCTGCTGCACCTTCCATGGGCTGTGATTCGATGACTGATTTGGTGTCATCGGCTGGCACTTCAACAGCTTTTTCGGTTCCTGTCGAGCTATGGAGGGCCACCCTGCTCGTTCTATATGCAAAGCCGCAGTGCTGATCTCCATCTGGTCTCTCGATGCGCCGGCCCCAGAGAGATAGCTAGTCGATGAGCGCCTCCTCATAACTGATTATAATGCCCACGTAAATATCCGGATCCAGAACCTGCAGCTGTGAGTTCTCCCGCTCGTTTTCTGTCTTTCCAAATCCACTTCGACCAATGTACCCAGAAGACATCCAACTCTCATAGTATTTTTTCTCTTTATTTCCTTCATGATGACTTTACCTGTCGCATGCCCTCCTGCGTCCTCTTCACTATCGGATCTGCCGACATTGCCTCCGCAGCGCAAGCGACGTAGAAGAGCTCCAGCCAGCGGTGCCTCTGACGATTGTTTTGCCTGTCAGAAACGCAATACCAAATGCGATCGTCGACGGCCATATTGTTCACAATGTCTTGAGTTTGGAAAGGAATGCTCAGGATATAAAACCCAATTGACTTGGGGTGTGGGAGTTGCGAGTCGGGGAAAACTTCGAGGATTATCATTACCCATTGCGAAGTCAGCCCCCGTTGCTAGAGCGAGCCCTCAACAAGCACGACCAGCGACTGGTAATTCACGAGGTTATGAAAAGAGCAGCGAGGAGGAAATCAAAATTAAGATGGAGGAAATGCATTCAATGCCATCCGTCCACCCTTTCACCTATGATTTTATCAACATGGCACCACACGGAACTGCCCCGCCACTAAGGACGCCGCCTGAGTGGCAGATGGAATTGCCTCAGTTCTCACCCTCTCGATTTTCTCCCATACAGGACTACCACCAAGATGCCATTAACCAGTCGAGGCAGATGCCACAGCTGCACCGGTTACATACTCTCAGCCTGCCAAGGGGAGACCCGTTAACGTTGTCTAGTTCCATCGACTCGATGAGTGCATATACAGGGAGCGACTATGGATCACCCCTGAGTACGTCCTACCCAAACGAGGACGTCTCATTCCCTCACAGCCCATTACCGATGTATAACAGTTACTCGTCGCACAACTCACCGGTTAACGGAAGCCCAGTTATTGGAATGATGGAACACTCACGTGGTCCCACGTCGTGTCCAGACCAGTTCTATGCTCAATCAGAAATGAGCTCGAGCATAAGTTCTCATCAGAATCTCTATGATATTCCGGATTCTCGACGACATCAAGGATCGCCAGTTCCACAAGATGTATTCTATGATGATGAGATGTTAAGTAAGTATTTTACTTACATGTTCCGGTACGCAAAGCTGACGCTAACTGGATCAGGGGCACAGCATTCGCATGACTTAGAAAGTTACGCAACAAGTGCTCGATCGAGCCATTTTGGATGGACTCCCGTCAACGATGATGAGACTGCTTCTCAAGCCACGTCTCAAGCCACTTCTGAACCAGACACATATCACATGAGCGGCCAAGACTCCATGACATCTTCATGTTCCTCCGATATGTCTCCCCGCGTCTCGTTCTTCTTGGACTACTATGAGAAGATTATCTGTCCGTCCGTGGTCGTCATCGATAGCCCAAGCAACCCCTATCGAGAACATATTCTCAGCTTAGCGTCTTCCAGTCAAAGTTTGCAACATGCTATCTGCGCCCTCTCAGCATGCAACCTACGTATGAAGCGAAAGCAATCTCTTAAACACGATAACTGGCTTCAGCCTCTGGAACTTGAACTCCAAGACCGTATAAATGGTGGCCTTTCTGGTAGCCAATCACCGCATCTCAAAACAAACAACCCGATGTCATCTGACACTCAAAATATAGATGCTTCTCTCCAAGAGGAATATCAACACCGAACAATTGCTGTCTCTCTACTCAACCAACAACTCCTTGACCCTTCAAGTGCACGACACGACTGTGTTCTCGCAACACTCTTCATCCTCTGCCATTATCGAATGTGTGAATCTGGCATCGCCCAATTCCGCACTCAATTCGCTGGCGTTAAGAAAATCCTTGGGATGCGCGAATCTGGGCTTGAAACCGGAAATTGGGGATGGATGGAGACACTGTTCACCTATTTTGATGGTATTGCAGCCAGTATCAATGACCGGGAAGCCCAACTCCGCGGCGGCTATTTAGAAATGATAGCCAACCCCACGAATTCCAATCAAGCGCTAGAAAACCTCGCAGGCTGTGATGCCATCCTCTTCAAAACGATCGCCAAACTAGGGCGTCTGAACCTCTTATCTCAGCAACGTCCTGTTCTCGCAGACAACAACTCCAGTGTTCAAGCATCACTGCCGCAACCCCGTACCCGTCTCTCGGGACAAGCATTAGCAGATTTCTACAACCTAAACCCGCACAATTTTGATGGCAACGTATTCGCCACCACCATCGATGACGAAGCGACATTCCCCTCTCTGAACCAGCAAACTAGATGTACTGACCACGACGATCCGCGCACCACATTCTGGAGCGAATGGAAATCCGCACGCCTAGCACTGCAGGAATGGGAATTTTCCCCTTCGCGTCTAATCGCATCTCTCTCCATCACGCCCTCGGCCACCCAGCTGCGAGACTTCGGGTATATCTCTGAAGCCTTCCGGTACTCCGCACTGCTCTACACAGAACGGCTTGCGTGGCCCTCTCTCCCCTCGTCGCACCTCACGTTCCAGAACCTCGTCTCTCAGGTTCTATTCTACGTCACGAGCCTGGAGCACGGCAGCGGGGCGGAGAAATTCCTCCTCTGGCCGCTGTTCATCAGCGGGAGCGAGTGCGTGAACGAGTTGCAGCAGAGTATCGTGCGCTCCAAATGCAGGGAGATCATGAGCAAGAGCGGCTATCTGAATAACCTGGCGGGACTGGAGGTGCTTGAGAAGCTGTGGGCGGAAAGGGAGGCGGTGGCGGGTGACGATAGGTTAGGGCTTGGGCTGGCTTACGGCGGGCCTTTTAGATGGAGTCGCTTTATGGAAGGGGTGGAGGGAGAGTGGATCATGGTTTAACTTCTTTTTCTTTTTTTTCCTCTCTTTTCTGAATCTTTGCTTATACCTGTCTCTATTTCTTTTTTGGCTTTTTTTTCTTCTCGGTTTGGTTATGGGACATTTATAGACTGTGGATGGTAGGGGTGACATGCTGTGATGATCTGATGACGCTGGGCTGGAGTTGCACATTTTGTGGGTGTAGGGTGTAGGATGTTGATATGGTTCGGCTCAGTTCTTTGGTCTTGGGGTCCGGTGCATTGATTTTGGGATGGATATAATTGTTTGCCTATCTATCGATATCGGCTGGTTAGTCGGGAGTACACATAGTTTTCTTTTTACTATATATAAGATATCTCCGACATATATATAACACTGAATACTTTTCCCAGTTTGAATTTTTCTCACTATTCTCTCAACTTAGTCAACGAGGTAAAACAACTCTATTTTCAACTAAGGTTTCCTTCACTTCCGCTGACATCAAAATCGATACTGCCATCATCTCAAGCCCTATCATCCTTAGGCCCAAAGCTGGACGCTTCTTCTATCATTACACTACTTGTTTTAATATTATCAACGCTGGATGTAAGGCCCAATTACTTCAATTCTTCTCGATGTCAAGCTAGGTATCGGTCTCCATGCTTATTACAGGATAGTATGCGCTATGCAGCGATGGAATCCTCATCCCAATAAATATCGGAGTCTGTCTCTGCTCATTTAAGTTTGAATGATCCAAGACGGTCAAAAGTAAAATGCGTGAATCTACGGGCATCGATTCATGGTGATACATTTATAAAATGGAGATTAAATACAACAATCAGGATCGGAAAACTCAAGCATAAATTCTCCACATTGGTCTCGTTGGTTCTCTGGTTGATAATCGGAGCAAAATATATGGATAGGCATTCACTTGAGATAGACTATATATTTAGAAGAGAAATTGTATCGAAGAACCAGCGTCTTCTCTCCCTGGAGACCAAACATCGTCCATAATGGGCTTGGGTACGCCCTATGTCTGCCCATGCCATCGACGTCGATCCATACAGAGACGAGAATCTATATCCGCACCTCCAATTGTCTTTAACGAGTTGCAGCAGAGTATCGTGCGCTCCAAATGCAGGGAGATCATGAGCAAGAGCGGGTTCAAAATGGAGGAGAGTAAAATTGTCAGCCCTTGTAGGACTTCGCCGTTCTCTAATTATTATATGCTTGGGTCACACATTTATTATATCCTACTTTATATATATATATATATATAAGTTCATAGCCCATCTTAGATTAAGAGATCAATCGAGTCTATCCCAAAAGTTCAACAAGAATTCTACTACCGGTTCCAATCAATCAATATAATTATCAATATAAAACATGCTAATAAGCTTTTTAACAAGACCGTCGTCGTTGCCGTCGTCGTTGACCAGAATACCCTGATACAACATAAGCGCTACAAAATACCAACAAAAAGCTATATAACCTTTTGCACCATCTTTTAAAACACATCAATTACCAACATACAAAAATCCCAAATCTGCATCTTTACCCTGCAACTACTTAATATTTACAACGTCACTAAATATATACCTGTATAGCGTCCTCCCAAGCCCACTAGGCAACAATAGAAAAAAGCCCGTAAGTAAGGTTCAACCCACCTGCCAACCAACAAACTAACCAACGAACTCGTCAATAGTGATCTTAGTAACCATTAATTAGCGTAGCCACCTCGGTAGAGCTTATAAAGGACTCTGCGGCCCAGGCTTTATAAAGGTCCTCCTTCCTATCCTGGATCTTTTACAGGGGCCTAGCCCCCAAAGCAATGGGCCATCAGGGACAGATTATAGCTGCCTTACTTTCATTATCTTCTGCTCATTTCATTTGGCCAGATTATTAGCGCTGTTGCAAATAAATAAATATATAATGCCTTCTTTAATCTGCTTTTCCAATTCTTAATCTCATCTTCAATCTTATCTCCAAACCAATCTCCAGTCTTATTTGTCTTTATATTTACTTTGATTATTTATCTACAAAATTGTACTTTTTCGATAATGAGTAATGCCATCCATGAAAAAAGAATTCCAACTAGCTGGGTATCTCTCTATCAGCTACAAACTTATTTGAATTCTATATATGGTATAAATTACCAGTTAAATCAAATTGAACAAGAATATTGTATACAGGTTCCTGAAAACATCCAGTTACCTACTGATGTAAATTTTGTTNGCCTTCTTGGAAAATCCAAAAAAAACTTAAGAAAAATTAAAAAATTATAAGATGAATAGTTATTAACAATTTTTTTTTATAGGCAACGTTACAGTCACTCGGGGCTAATGCGAAGAAACAGGGGAGACCTCACACACGACAGGCCCAGCAATAGCACGAGCAGGATAGCTGGCGATTAGCATTATCAAACCTTAGAGCGTTTTGTTATTATATTGGGCATGTTTTTTCATTCGTTTTGCAATTGTATGGGTTTATATACAGATCTGATATATTTATGCACCACATTCCTTTTTATATATGTTGGTAAACCTCAGGGGTGATTGCAATCAATGCGGTGAGAATTAATGGTATTCCATATGTAATCTATTAAGTCTAAAGCTGGAAGAGATTGGGAGGGGAGGACCCCTTATATACTTGAAGGGGTGCCTCCTGGTGAATCCTATTGATTCACCAGCTATCCCTTGTCAATCTCCCATATTCACCCATAGAGCTCAAAGGGGCAATATGTGAGGCCATTCCCACATATGCCCCCGACGTTGACTCATTGTACTCCCATGGGTAGAGTTGCCCTGTATGACCCGAGATATATTCCCACAAGTTTCAAGATCCAAGAAAAATAAGAGGAGAGAGCCTCTTATATACCCAGAGAGGTGCCTCCCAGTAAATCCTAATGATTCACAACTAATTTCTATGATTCATACCAAATTGGCTAGAGTCCCCGAAAAGGCAATAAGTGAAGTTATTCCCACTCATGCCCGAGATGGACCCATATTGTACCCATGGCCGAAGTAGTTCCTTATGACCCATAATATTATGCCCACACAAATGGATATAAATAAGCAAAATAACTGAGAAAAACACAGAATCAACAAGCAATAGTGTTATGGATTTATTGGGGAAAATTAAGTACGAAAAGCATAGGAAATTGAATATGAATCTGCATGTTGCAAGGGGGTCGTTTACTGTAGCCATTGGATTTAGAACTAACAAAAATATAACAATATCAAAAGATGAAAAAGATTAACAATAGTACAACAAATGGCAACAATAAAACATAAAACAGCACTCCCCCCCAAAAAATACAGAAGGTTTGAAGTAAATTATTTGCCGCAGAAATATAATTTGTATTAAAATCACGGTGATATGTTAGCAGGTTTCAGTAAAAGAGAAGTGCAGCATAATTAGTATGCAATAAAAATCATTCACGGATCTAGTATAGAAGTTGAAGATACTTGGATGTGGAATTGACAGTAGAAAACAGTTGATCGTGATAAAATACTGGCCAGAAAAATCTTGAGAGTAGACAGGAAAAGGATTCAACCTGAAATATTTATAAAGATGAAGCTGAACCTACCCCTAACCGATATCAAGGCAGCAAACCTTTTATTGGCAAGATTTAGCAAGTTGACAATGTAAGGTTTACACATATATAACACTTTTTGTACAAAATTATTGGTGCCATGTAACCCACGTCCACTCTATGGCTATGCCACCATGTTCATAAACCACTTCTGAGCTCTCTTTGCTCTTTATACCTTAATAATTCGAACAACCATATGCCCTGTTACCGCTCTGCTAACCTCGTTTCACAACATTCATTATTATTTCAGAAACCCCATCAGATCCCAACAAACCAAATAACGATTTATGTACAGAGCCCCATAATAAATGTATCAACAAGTAATTCCCAATGTCCGAATCCCAGGTGAGAGTCAGAACTAAACTGTATCATCCGCTGACTTCGTTTTAGTTTTCTCTACCACCGCAGGAACATCGCCCCCCTCCCCATTAGCAGGAGCAGGAGCAGGAGCAAACGGCCTCGTAGGCGCAAAAGCACTACGCTCTCTGATTTTGGCGCCATAATAATAAAATGCAATCGGGATAGGAATCAGTAATACGGCTACACAGCCTAAAAGTGTTCCTGCCCAATTCACACCCAGAGCAGCAAACATATACTCGCTGAATAGAGGAAACCCTGCGCCAGCCAGCGAACGAAGGAATGTATTTGCAGCAATAGCTGAAGCGGCAAACATGAGGTAGGCGTCGACGAGATAATTGAGGGATTGAAGAAAGATAGATAGAAGACCAAAACCGGTTAGTAAGCCGGAGAGAGTAGGGACGATCCAATGGATATCAGCTCTGTATCCTGACCAACCGAACCAGAAAAGTCCGCCTGCAAAGGAGCAACCACCAATTATCACCGGGGGGAGACGCCATTCGGGCACGGGAATGCCATTGTTGGCAGCTAGTTTTCGATTGTAGGACGGTTGGGTCAGGACGATGTACAAGCCAGCGATGAGCATCCCAGTTATCATACCGAAATACGTAAGGCCTGAAACTCCGCCATTCATGCCATGGATTTGTTGGAAGACGATTGGATAGGCTGGAAAGAGATTAGTGAGGTTCGAGACTTTTAAATTGAAGTATCTAACCTGTCAAGAATAGATAGAGAAGGCCGTAGATGAAAGCCATATAGATGGATAAAAGTAGGACGATCGGTTCAGTGACTAATAAACGGATAGGACGAGAGAAATTTTTAGTAACAAGTTCGCGGAAATCGATTTCAATTTCTTCTTGTTTGGCATGGATACCCCAGTTTTTGGTTCGACGACGGAGTTCAGCTGCTTTACTGATAAGGATTACGGGAGGGTAGGTTTCTTCAAGGAAGAAGAGGTCGAGGAAGAAAGCGACGAATCCCATAATGGATGCTAACCTGTGAAGCTGTTAGAATAAACGACTAATTAATGTAGAATAATTACCATTCAGTCCACCTCCATCCGAGGTAAGAATCGACGATGAATCCTCCGATGAAGGGAGCGACAAGTGGTCCGGAGAAAACAGTCATGGAAAAGACAGTAATTGCCAAACCACGAGTTCGATTGTCGAACATATCTGAGAAAACAGCTGCTACGACAGCCAATGGACAAGCACCAAATATTCCTAATTAAGTTATTTGTAGTCAATCTATAAATTGGATGCAACTTACCTCCCCAAAATCGGCAAAGCAAAATTGTCTGAAGATCTTTTGCAGCAGCAACGGCAATTTGAAAAATCGAAAATCCAAACATTCCTATAACTATTGGCAATTTCCTTCCTCGAAGCTCACTAAGAGGCGCCCAAAATACAGGGCCAATTGCAAATCCCAAAACATAAAGCGAAAGTCCAAGCAATCCTACTTCGGTCGAAACATGATATTGAGCAGCCACAGTTCTCGTCGCGGTTGAAAAAATACTCGATGCAAAAGCCGATACCAAAGTTGTGTATCCTAGCATGACAGCTGTGAGGATCCTGTTTCCAACCGTTAGTCAAAATTACTATCGTTTAGTAATATAATAAAAACATACTTTTTCCTCATGGGCCAATTTTGGGCGTGTAGAGGGTCGTCGGGACCAGCAAACTCCACCACGTATTCATCCTGCTCTGGCAACGGCGGCGGATACGGTTTCCCCAATCCCATTTCCGGCAATGGTCTTCTGCTCTCCCTACTCCTCCCGGTCAAACTTTGGCCTACCGTGCCCGTATGTTGACTTCTCGCTGTTTGAATGCGACTCAAGACCGTCGGATGTCTCTCTAAATCACTTTGTGTCGGAACCCTACTTATACCTGTTCCTCTCCTCACTGTGAGGTCTTCGGAAGACGAAGTCGAGGTCGACGAAGCTGTAGGTATACGTTCGATTTCTGCACTCAGATGGCCCGTAGGCATAGGCCCAAATTGATCTGGAGAGGCATTGCGTTCATCCCTCTCCATTTCCTTGTCGGCAATGTTCATCTTGGCGAATTTTGGCCTTGCAACGATCAATTGGGAATGTTGGATGCCTTGTGCACAGGGGATATGTGTGGGAAATGGATGTTGATGATGTTTATATTTATATGGTAGGAAGGGATTTTGTTGTGGCGGCGTGCCCCACCCTCGGCTTACAGTACAGCACTAGTAAGCTTTCCGCAGAAGGTTGTTAGCTTTTGCGATAATTCCTTGTAAGATCGGCTGTTATTGGCCATTATTTCCCTTGGCAAAAATCGCCACATTGTTAAAGATCTGAACTAAGAACTTTGTTAAACTTTATATAAATGTATGATGGCTATGTTGTTTTTAGAGAGCTCTTCCAAACTCGAGCTTTGAGAATTGCCCAAACGATGACGACGTGCGGCGTGTGAGATTTTGTGCAAACGGGACCCCGGCAACCAACATCGACCAGTTCTTCAGAATTATGATACCGAAGATAATTTATGTTTAGCATTCATAAAATTCTGTTTCCGAGCAATCCATGTACGGGTAGACATCCGAATGCCAAGTCGGGCGGTTGTGCCGGATTACGGCAGTGATTATCATGCTTATGCATATAATTGGAATCTTTGCTTCTCCTTTCGCTATCATGGAGATTATATTACTACCACTATTGAGATGTTGAAAACTAAGGTTTGCCATAGTCAAGGACTTATGATCTTGGCTATGGAATCTTATATCGGGCTTGCTTCAGAGGAGGAAAAGATATCTGGTACCAACACGTAATCTTGAAACAAAAGAGTTACAATATTTAATATAGCCTGGTAAGCTAAAATTATAAGAGTCACAAAAGTCACAAAAGTCATAGCTTTCTTCGAGAGAGCCTCATTCTGAAAGTCAGGATCGAGCAAAGATCTAGTGGACGTTGAAACAAAATCTCCGATTGACAGCGCAGGCCAAAATTCCAATTTGCAACAGAACCCTTTTATCCCTTTGAAATATAAATACTTTTTGATTAAGAATGTTCAATTAATAACAATCAAAATGTTTTGCAACGCAAAATTTCTCCCCAAAATTATGTCATAATACAATTTAAATTTTATGCTTTCCCTGCGCCATCCACCATCAGTTCTGCCGTTCATTGGGCTATCAACCTCATCCTTCACCAAAATTTCAACTTAAATCCAAAAACGATTCCTTGTAGCTTGTTCTCTGCCTCTCTCAGTCTCAGCATTATAATCAATATCCCTTCTGTAATTACCACACTCTCGAAAATCGACTTGCTTTGTCCGGAGAGGAGGGGTAGCTTCAGATAGCCTCTCGTTGATTTCAATTTCACCCCCTCCAAATTTCTTCCGTGCAGTACCTACTCAGAGTACTGTGCCGAATAAATTCCGTATAAACTTCCTTCCAGACGTACAACCCTCGTCCTACAGTCTTCCATCAGCCAATGAATTCCGTCTTCGGCTTTGCCGCTCGCTCTCTCGCTCTGCGCCGCTCGTCTACATGCCACCATGTACCCATACCAGAGCTAACACTCCCGATAGTAAATTCTGAATGATATGGGACATTTATATTGGTGAGTAGTTCTTTAAGGACTTCATGTTGATGCTATATTACTATCTAATACCAGAGAGTTAGAAAGCCACCAAAGCCCAGAAAATCACTTCCGCATAGCTACTCGAGTATCCATGCATCATGCATTTAAGACTGAAGATACAACAGCAATGCATAATCCCCTACCTTAATCTCCTCTGGAAATGGAAATATTATGGATACCGCAACGTAACCCTGGACGACATGCAGCTCCAGCAGCGTAGGATCTAATATCTGTAAAACCACCTATGTCCCTACAGTTCCCTAGGATTTCTACCACCTTGCTCTTTCCCATTTGCTTAATCCACAAAACTCCAGTCACCTCAGACAGAACGCTCCTCACAAACCACTCACATCTCCACAACTAGAAATCATGATCCCAGCCCTCCTCTTCCTCCTCCTCGCCATCATCGGGCTAGTATTCATCCCGCAAGCGCTGAGCGCCGCTGTCCCCTCCGCCAAGACAGCTTCTCTCCCTCGTGCCACAGAACCCAAAGCCGTGCCAGCCCTCGTAAGTCCTCAACACTTAAGACATTTCTCCTCCCTTCAACACTTACTACAATCATTGGAGAATATCGCTAATAACTAATAGGAAGAAGATTTAAAAGCCCGAGTCGCGCAGCCAGCTGAGGATGAGCAAGGCGACGTCTTCGATGCTTCGCAGCCGATCACGGATTACTGCTTCACCATGTAATTTTGGTAGATGGGATTTTGGGGAGAGTGGTGAGGGTTCAAATCTTTGAGGCTGAAAGTGCGGGCGTTTGAATTGAGGTGAGATAGAGTTGATCGGTATGTGGTTTGGGGGTATGGGAGTGGTTGAGTTGATTTTCCATTGGATTGGAAAGTGGTTGAGTACTTGGTAGAGTTCCAATCTTTTGAACCATCTCAAAATTTGATAAGATTATTTGCCATGATGTGTTTGATGATGTCAAAGCTCTATTGCAGGTTTATAACCCTGCCTTTTGTGCATATCTTGTACTACTCCATCGTATAGCCACTTGCCTTGTCCCTAGCTTTGTGCTGCTTCCTTTTGCTTCGCGACCTTGTATACTACATTCTTGTCACATGTAATCACATGCAGTTACATGCAAACGCAAGTTATATTATACTTTTAGGCGTTCCTCTTGATGAATTATTTATTCCTTCTAGGAACATTTCTTTGATAAGCATTCAAATTTGTTTTTTTCCCCCCTTTTCGGCCCCCCATCTTTTCCCCCTCAAAAAGTCTACGCAATTGCTAATTAATGTAGAACCTCAAATATCTTCGGGTTGAACTTGCTAAGGACATTATAATGTCGATACCTGTATCTCGGTTTATGTGGGACAAGGATTTGCAATTTTCTAGCAGCCAGTCCCACCATATACTTAATGCGGTCAATATACATCCCCAGATTCGTAATTTTCGTAGCTGGCAATTATGCAGATATCTTCCCCTGACTGATGAAGGAGGTAATATCTCAGGCCTAACGATGTACTGCGATAGTCATAGAATAACGTGCTCGATCAGTCTAATAGGCCATCGTAAAGGCTGCCCTATACACTTTTATCTCCGACGTAACGAGCAAATTATTTCTCTCTGGCTTCATACACCCAGTAATACCTTTAGCATCATGCTAGAACCAACGCTTTTAGTAAGTTTATTTTAGCCTGTCACACATATAGCTACTTGCTAACATTACAAGGTTATAACAAGTCATAACCGCACTTGTGTTTTTGGACCATATCTCTCGCATGATGTCGTACATGCCCGACAATACAGGTGGACAGTTTTGAGTGAAAATTTCCAAATCTCAAGTTATTGGGGGTTTTATGATGCGCTTTACGTGTTACCGTCACGGAGGCTTAGGAGTATCGGAATTACTTGAAATATCAAAGCCACGAGCATATCCGTAACAGCGGGTATTCCGACTATCCCTACGGCTCGACACATCCCAAAGTTGGGAGGAACTATTGGTGCTGAATCTCAGGATGGTGTGTTATGTAGGCCTTGTCAACTCTGGAGCCATCTGAGTTGAGTACACCGGTTGCGAACTGGAGAGTACCCTAAGTCGAATCCCTATAGCTGGTAGCACTATACTATAGAACATATCTTGTATTTCTGGCGCGATTTGGACCATGACAACGACAGCAGAGTTAATTCTTTCAAGAATTATCCTCACCCAAACTCTCCCTCACGCCCCAGCCGTTGGCAAGTAACGCCCCAGTCTCCTCTAAGCTTAGACCTTTCGTCTCTGGGTATATCCTCCAAATACAGATCCAGCCTGCAATACAAACACCGGCATAGATAACAAAGGTCCAAGCCGGCGTGAGGAATTCCATCATGGGTAGAAACGTCAATCCCACAATGAAATTGGAGCCCCAATTCGTACTGGTGCTTAAGCTGGAACCCAGAGAGCGGACATTCAAGGGGAACAGCTCACTCTGCATCCATGGAACGTTCCCAAGACCTAGAGCGTATGCGCCGACATAAAGCATGACGCTGGCGAGGACAAGCAAAGGGGCTGTACGATCCGAGAGTGGTACTTCATCATATGCATCCGCTGTAGAAGAGGGGTTGATGGAATGTAGGTCCGTTGGTAAAGTAATGAAGTAGAAGCCAGCGCTGCAAAGAAGGAGGCCTAATGCCATTATCGGAACAGAGTACAGGAGCATACGTCTTCTTCCAATACGGTCTATGAGTACTAGAGCTACACAGGTCAAAATAAAATTTGTGAGTGCAACGGAGAGCGACGTCAAGGTTGGGCTGGAAAACCCTACGAGGGTGAAGATTGTTGCAGAGAAATACATCAAGGAGTTCTATATTAATCAGTATGGATCCGTGTAGAGACCAAAGGAGCCTTACAAAGCCAGAGAGTTGTTGAAATCCCTGTAATAAGCAAGCAATGGTAAGAGCTCTCCTATTCCCACCAATTCGAAACAGTTCGATCCAAGTATCACTTAGACCCGGAAACCAAGAATCACCATCCTTCTTTTTCTGTGCTCTGACCCTCCCTTTCTTGGCATCCTCCTCTTCTCGTACCTCAACCTCAATCCCTTTCAACACGCCATCCACCATCCTCTGTATTTCACTCCCCTTACCAAAAACCTGATTCAAAACACTTCTCGCCTCCTCATTTCTTCCAACTCGAACAAGCCACCTCGGGCTCTCCGGCATAAATAACATAATCAGGCATTGAATTGCAGCCGGCACAGCACCAAGACCAACCATCCATCTCCAAGCCGTATTCTCATTCCCCCACTGCACGAATGCCCATCCGATTATATACGCCACGACCTGACCTAGCGTTATAAATAGCACATTCAGAACTACCAGGCGACCTCGGAACGGAGATGGCGCAAGTTCAGCAATATAAAGCGGTGCGACAAAACTACCAGCTCCAACTGCTAACCCAACTATCGATCGACCTATAATCATTCCCCATACCGAATTCGTAGCAGCTTGCACGACAGCCCCTGCCACAAACGCCGCATCCGCCAGCAAAACAACTCTTTTCCTCCCAAGGGAATCAGAAATCAACCCCGATATTGGAGATACCAACAAAGCAAAGAGAGCAGTAGCGGATGTAATCAAAGATTTATCGAGAATTGTCAAAGGATGGCCAAGAGAACTGTCTATAGAGACGAGAGTGGCGGATATCACGCCGGTGTCGTAGCCGAATAGCAGACCACTGATTCCTGCTGTGATGGTCAACAGCCATACGAAGACCCCGGGGTTCACGAGGTTCTTTTCGAGGAGTAGAGAGACGCCGGCTAGTTCTGGGTCGTGGGAGGGGTCGTCGTCGTCGCGCGGGTCAGGCTCGATCAAGGGCTGTGAAGCGGCGTCTGGAGACTTGGGGTCCATCTCCAGGTGAGAGATGGAGTTAGGGGAGTGAATTCTGATAGGGGCTGAATCTTGAGTCCATGGATGGGTTATTGTTAAAGATCCCGAGGTCGGTCGTTGTCAGAAGCTATCATGAGGACCGTGCACAAGGCTCAAGTCTTGCAAAGCCCTCACTCGGTCGATTTGGAACCACGAACATTGGACATTCATACGAACTAAAGGATGGAGGAGAGCTGCGAAGTTTTGTGTTAGATTTAATACCAGAAAGTGATATACACCATCTATACTATTCAAACCTCTATCTACAGTTTACTCCTGAATCTCGCAGTATCATCCTTCTTAATCAACACGTCGCTGTCAGGATATGGATCGATAGTCAATCCATTCAACGGATTCAGCTGACTCGCCCTATAGAACATATCTTCATAGACCTTCCCGTCTTTCCTTCCAAGCGAAGAGTCAAGTTGCCAATCTGGGAATTGCCATGCATCCACAAGGGTTAAAGCATGAGGCCTGATCTCTTCGAGTAATTTCATTACACTCTTTGTTCGTGCAAGTTGAATTTGGCGGACTGTAACTGCGGAAGAAGAGTAGAATTCCGAGGCCTCTTTCTCTAGTGTGTTGAGGGCGTAGAGACGAAAGAGCTTATGGAGGATGCTGATGGTAAAGGGATCGAGTTCGTAGCGAAGACTTTCGGTTTGGAGAGCTTCGTAGAAGTTCTTGACCACTAGATATTGGGAGTGAGCTGTACTCAGACGCCAGAAATCAACCAAAAGAGAGTTCCAGGAGTATTTTTCGACATCTCGATGTTTAAGGGCTTCAAATGTTAAGAAAGACGTCCTCCACGCGAAGGCAGCCACCAAGTCACTATCAGAGCCTAGAACATCATGAGCAGCGCCCATGTCTTGTTTTTGAAGAAAAGTTTTAAAGATCTTGGTGGTGTCGTTGTTTGGCGTATTTCCCTTTAGAATAGCTCGAGCAGATTTCAAAAGCTAAGTTAGGTTAGCAATTGTCTATCAGAACTGCGGAATACTCACATATCTTGCCACTTGTTGGGTCAACATATAGTTATCACCCTCCCATGTAGTAGTCGGAAGATAATCTGCGTACCATGAACCAATCCCCCCGAAACTGGAGTATCCGTGACCTCCACAAGCTCTACGGCAAACTTCCAATCCTTCAGCGGCAGTTGTACTACTGAGTGCTTTCAGGCCGCAAGATGTAGCATGAAGATCAGCTAATAAATCACTACCAGAATGTGTCTCTTCTGGTCCAGCGCCTCTCTGTGGATCCGCGGAGCACACATCATCTGATTGCATCTTCTTTTGGTTTTCTTGATATAAGTCCATCATTGCTTTACCGGTAAAATGCAGAGCAAAAGTTGAGGCAAGGAGCGGAAGCAGACGGAACTGAACCATTGTGTAGTTGAGGACTTGGTTCTCTCCGAGAGTATCGGATGGAGAATCACGATCTTGAAACTGTCGTCGTACAGCCGCATATCTTGTAGCAATAGTAACTCCGCGAGCCAAAACGCCACCTGACTGAAGCACGATCGATGAACGAACCCATGTAAGTGTGCCATAGATTAATGACGGAGATGCTGGTTGCACATACTTATTGGTGTCCGGATCAACACGGGAGAATCGAGCCAACATATTGATATGTGGAACCTTGACATGATTTAAGAGAAGGAAACCGTTATCAGTAGTATTATATCCGACTTTTGGTCCGATATCTCCTACATAAACACCTTCCAATGGTTCATGGGTCTTCATATCACGAATCTGGCAGACAAACGGATGTGGCCCATAAGGTTTACCCCCAATTATCAATTGAGCCATCACCACAGCATGATTGGCAGTCCTTCCAAGAGATCCAATCCACCATTTTGAAGCTGTTAGATATGGAGAGTGAAGAATGAAAGTCTTGTCCTCGGGGTTCCAAGTTGCAGTTGTTTCCAAGCCTCGGACATTTGAACCATGACCTAATTCAGTCTGTGCATAACACCCAATAGCTTTGTAGCTCTCGGCGGGTTCGAGGAAGAGTTTGTGTTGTTCGGGCGTGCCTTGGCCACGGAGGGTAGTCTGTACTGGTTAGTTGAGATCTGGAAAACCAGTATGCGAACATACCAGGTACATGCTCAAATGTAAAACATAAGGACCAGGCTCAGCAATCAATTCATATGCAGTCATATAATCCTCCTGGGTCCAATTATGCTCCACATAAAGTTGCCGCAACCTCTTGGCCCTAGCTAGAGCAGTCTTGAACTTATCAACCCGGCCATCGAAATAGTTTCGGGACTTGTCAAAGACTTCTTCTGATTGAAGGATCTTCAGTATACGGTCTTGACGTTCTAGAACTTCTTTGGTGAAGAGAAAATTCGACAGTTTTTCGACAGATATCTTCGACTTCTCTCTTTCAGCCTGGATGAGGTCTGTACCTTGCGGTGGTGCAGGTTTCAAATCCTTAACCCATTGAGGCGGTGGTGACATTTTGAATATTGTTGCCTTGCCCAGGAAACAAGTGAGAGATGTTTATATACTGTCTCCGTATTCGAGCCTCGGTCAGAACAGCTATAGTCGTCATGGATCTCTATATGGAATGCTCCGGGAGCTAACATCGTGCCGAGGCATGCCTATCGTAAGATTACTATACGAATTTTGCCACAGGGACGAACTATCTCGGTCGTATAGGCTGTAGGAGATAGGCGGGTATAAGGGATTGTAAACACATAGACTTCAAGAAAGACCATCAGAGAAGAAGCCTTTCCAAGGTAGCAACATAACCCTAGTAAAAGTGCCTATGTTCTGAGGTATCTACACTTGGCGTACACCGGAGCACCAACAATCTAAACCTAACCTCCACCTCCCAAATATCAATGACACCCCCCAGCGGATGGATTTCAGGACCAAATGGTCTATGCACGCCTCCAAAACTGGGAGTTAGTCGATGTGACTGCATATATACGAAAGTCTGCTTGGAATACCCACCGGTAACTGGAGTCTTGAAAACCTTGATGAAGGCATTCTCTTCCTCGAGTCTTTGGTTAGAACAAGTTCTTTGCTAATATATCTTTGATTAAACTCTATTGAATGTCATGTTTAGTCTTCCATGGTCATCTTCGGTTCCTATGCAGCTATAACGGGCAAGTCGTCAGGCTAACCCTTGCCCCTTCCATTCCATTTGTTTACATTTCTACCTTCCTCGCAAATATTTATACCAAGATCAAATCTAAATTTTCACTCATACAACCTCAAGAAATATCTTATCACACACACCAGCAGTCCATGGGTCCTAAATATCTGCCCAGATGGCACGCAACGGTCTTATATACCGATCCACTAGAGCATCATTTACCTTAATTTCCCTCTTCCTAATCGCTGGTTTCACCCTCCATCAATATCTTCCTACCAATGCCTTTGCTGTGGAAAACGTCACCTCAAACATCCCCCCCAGATCAAAATACCTCCTCCCTATATTCCTTTAGATCGCGCCTCGCTTCTCTCCGTTCATCCTTCAATCGTCAGACTACATGTATTTATGCTCTCGCGACTGTAGTAATCATAGCGATGGTATTTGGAGTGGTGTTTGCAGCACACAAATATTATCATGATTTTGGAGGCCAAGGTTGGCTAAAAGCCAGAACCCAACCTCCCCAACTACCGACGCTGGAAGGGCAAGCACTCTATCTTCCCATGCGAAAGATTGGAACCCCGGAAAGCGGTGATAGCGAGGAAGTTCGAATGAGCATAAGATCGCGAGGTCTCATACCTTACTTAACTTGTGGTGATCAGCAGAATAGCTGTGCAAAATATGAGCGGATGGTAAGCTCACAGACTACAAACAAAATTTGAAAATTGGCATACTGAACATGGTTAGAGTATTTGTTGCCCAGTGGGATTTGAGTGCCATTCGACACCCTTCACAACCTCCAAGATCTTCTGTTGTAATACTTCGGCGCCGGCGTCGACATGCAAATCGACAAAATCTCAACCTGCAAGATGTTGGCCTGAGTGGTCTGAATGCACTGAAGATGAGGGCGGAGGTTGCTGCCCTGATTCAACAGTCTGTTATAAGGATATATGTATACCATTCCTCAATATCAACCCTCCCAATTCTCCAGCAGGCTCGGTAACAAGGCCAATTGGAACCTCTTCACTGGATTCATATGGTTTGAGTACAACCAATGAGAGCAGCATACTTACTGCTGATCCATCATCGATCCATAATGCCGGTGTACTCACTTTTTTGGATTCAATCTCAGACGATGAAAGTGACACAAATACTGGCATCGACACAGTTTTAATCGACGGAGGTGGCCTATTGACTCTTATCGAGTCGAGTCTAAGTGGCACAAGCACCACGAGCACTACGATTGATCCAAGTTCAGCCGAGGGAAGCATTGCAGCCGCCACTGTAAATTCTCCGTCCCTGACAGAGACATCTCCAATTTTCCCCACGGTGACAAGGCCATTTGCAAGGGAAGGAGAAGTACCAGGAATAGGTATGAGAGAGTCCGCATGGCTCGGCCTGTGGTTTTTGTATTCGTCTGCGTGGCTCTTGTTTTTGTGGCTGCTTTGATGGAGTTGTTATGATTTAATTAGACTGGTATGGGTTGCTGATACAACAAGTGTAGGCATTAGATTGGAACTAGGGGATCAGGATTCTTGAAGAGGAGGGTTAAATTCAGATCAACCTCATTCTTAAAATATTGCTCTGCTCCTCGTCCTATAATCCCGCAGGTGTGATTACGTCCTAAGCGCAACTAAAAAAATGCTTTTTAATTATGATAGAAAGATTGAACGAGGCCAGCTCCTTTATAATGCCGTGCAGCAAATATTTTTTATATTATTGAGCTTATTGGTTTGCTTTTAGACAGAGGTGGTACTTCTATCAATGAAATTTAAATATAAGAACCATGCTTAGTTATGGAAAGGCCGCTACCTATCTGAATTCGGTATATTTATTCATTATGCAGCACAAATTAACTTGTAATATTTTTACTATTTTAAAAAGCAGATTCTACAATCAAAAACACAAAGAAAAGCACAGCGCTTCAATCATTCCTCCCTTTAAGGCTTTCAAGATAGACGCACTCTTATTAATAAGCTTCGAAGCGTGCTATAATTCGCAATATTGTACACTTTTCAACCGTATGACACATTCCTGCCATCCCAAAAGCGCCTCTTCTTTGATCTATTTGGCGAATCTGATCATCCATTCTCATCAAAGACCCACACATTCTTGGGATGTTCGGAAAGACGTGTTCTCTCCCATTTGCAAAGTAGCAGTATATCCTGTCCTGAACGAAGTAGTACGGTGCATCAGAGGATGAACAATGAGTAGTTGATTAAGAAGCGTATATAAATGACTCCGCAGAAGCTGCTGAGGTTGAGGCTGAGCCATATACAGGCGTCGATTGTAGAGATGTGTTTGTTGTCCAGAATTGCTTATTTCTATAAATATACCACTGAAATAACCCTTCTCGACCTCGCTTACTCTGTTTTCAAAAAAGGGGCAAAATAGCAAAAGAGGGTTCAGAGACCAACCAATCGCGAAGCCAGTGTCGAATCTCCTACGTCCTAGGGCCGCTTCCTGGAAATCACACCTCCTCTTGAACACGATTTCCGTAACCCAATTTACTCTTTTGGGGCGTCCTCGTGTTCATTGTCCAGAATTGCTTATTTAAATAAATATACTTTCTGCAGCATTTGCGCGGTGCTAGTCCAGCTAGGGACGCATTTTCTTTAGGTGGGGTTTGAATCGTCACATCTAACGTACACAATAGGTTTGCTTCAACTTCTTTGAATGAAGAAAGTTCCCTGTCCTGGAAAGGTATCATTTCTATCTCTCGTTGCTGAAACTGTATAGGTGTTGAGCGAAGATAGTTATATTTTCGAAGATTCTTTATAGTCAGGTAACGCAATCTCTCCTTCAAGCATTGCTCACAGGAGCCAACCATCGCTTCCAGCAGGAAAGTATTGTTGGTTATATATATATATATATATATAAAGATCTAAGGAGATCCATCTTCGTTTGAGCGTGTTCATTAACAGCGTTTGGGTTACTGGCATAATCGTTTGGCAAAGGTGCAATATGCCCAAGAATCGCGCCGAAATTCTTAAAAACTATTACTGCAAAACATTCGTTCATTTCTGCGGTCCCGATAAATATCATTTCATTTTCACCAAAGCGTAGAAACTTGAACTCGTTCATCGCCACTTCATAGGCTGTACCTTGGGCTATAGACAATTCGAGGAGGCTTTGTAAAATTGTTAGGCTGGATTTTCGAGTAGTAATCGGATTTGTGGGTGGTGAAGGGATGGACACAATTAATATCTAGTGAAAACTAGAAGCTATGTGATAGGCAAATGTTCGTAGAATTTCACAATAAACTGTTTGTCTTCCTGCTTACCGTCAACGAATCCATTTCGATAAAAGCAACATCCTGAAAGTTGAATATTATTTCGCAATTGCTGGGAATAGTTAAACGTGGCATTGAAATGGCCGGACGAGATGACGCGTCACGATGGTTTGGGATCTCTATACTCTGCCATGGATATGAAAGCTTGCTTTGAAACCCTAGCTGTGTAAGACATTGGCTTTCAATGTGCACGCAACTGACAGAAATAACTGCCTAGTACTTGGAGAGATAGATGCGATGAAGCTTAAATATTCTCTAATACTACCTTCATTCTAGGAACCTATTGGCTTTCCTAAAGAGAAGACGTCCATATTGAAGGAGAATGTGATTGCCGTTGCTTCATCCACAGATCGGTGAAGTTGCAGCCCAAAGAAGCATCGCTTGGCTACCATGTACGTAACTCTTCTTCACGAAGGGAGTCGATGACAACGAAGTCAGTCACAATTTTACCAATGAGTGATGAAGTCTACTGAAGCATGCGTTACTATCTAGCTTTTACCTGCCCTCGAGAACTCAACCGCCTCAGAAAGATCGCGCTCAATCTCTCCACGCCCTTCAATATAGGACACATCCATCTTCTTTCCTTAATCACTCATCTACCATCTGCTCCTCTCAAAAAGGTATGAATGATCCCGGTGGCAAACCAACTTTAAAAACCAATGCCTGGTTATCCAGATTATACCCAGTGCTATCCGTATACGCAAACAGCCCAAAATTCAGATGTCCATCCTGCGTAATAAAATCATCATCACTCAAGCTAAACACGTACCACTCATTATCAGCGCCAAATAATCCATCTACGGGAACGAGCCCTATGCTCTCCCATTTCTCATTCAGCAATGAGGAATCTTGTGCTCCGCCGTTATGGACACCGAAACGGTTCAATTGCGAATTGACGTTATAATCAATGAATGAACAGTACGTTGCTGGTGTAATGTCGGAGTTTAAATTGCCGGAACTGGTGGCTATAGAGCAATTCGTGCAATCGTATGCTGAGCCTTTGATATCTGTTGCGGATCCGATATCGAGGACGTCTATGTGCCGGTATACGGAAGTTGATACAGCTTGTCCATGGCCAGCATTTGAATCTCGAGATAGAACGAAGAATTGACCGTCCTGGATATGGAATATTTCGGACTGAGCCGCTACTTGGGGGTTTTTGGATGCTTTGGCGGTGGGATCGTTGTACAGAGGAAGAGGAACGACATATTCTCCAGTATAAAGTGGCGCGAATGGGATTGTGATATCGTACTGTACGAGCCGGGCATAACGTTCGGTTTGTTTATTGAGACCGCCCTCTTGGTTAGCGGCGGCCTGGAGAAGGACGTATAGAGTCCTACCATCTCCGCTAATCGTTAGGCCTTCAAAGCCATGGTTGTTGTCTCTTCCTGTGGGGTTGTCTGCTGGGTTCACGTCATCTGTTTCTCCACCGTAGAAGGTTGGAGAGTCGGCTGAGAATGACTCAGTCCCGTTTCGCATAGGAATGATAGCGTTTGGTGGCCGGATGGCAGTAATCATCACCCCCAGAGGACTAAATCGGTATACATATGGACCGCTGAACCAATGATTAGTAATGACCAACGAAAGTGCCATTGAAACTTACTACTCATCACTGATCCAAAATGACCCATCAGTGTTCAAAATGATCCCCTCTGAATCGATAGGGATCCTCTGCCCACCCGGTCCAGCACCCCCAAACCCATCACCAGTATATGTAGCCACAGGTAAATCCGGAAATCCGGGATAACTTAAATGGCCCGTGCCATCCGCATCTAAACCCGTACAAGGCGTCCCATCCGGTCCATAAAACAGTATTGTTTCTTTGTATTTAAACAACAAATTATTGCCTGAGGGTTTCTGGACCGTAGCATCAGGTTGCGGTGTAAATAAAATATCGAATTTATGGACTCTTGGCTGGAAATTCAGTGTGCCTTCGGTATTCCTATCCTCCAATTAACGCAACTGCGGATTTGGGGTATAAAAAGGGTGGAATTACCATCCACGATCAGGCAAAGCCCAAAGCACACCTGTATAACTCCCATTGAGTAATCTCCTCCACTGAAACCTATCCAGCGCAATCGCGCTCCCAATCCCTCCAATCGTATCTCCAAACTGATCCGTCGAATTCCCCGGAATTAAGCCATAGCCCGCAAGTTCTTGGTACGTATAAGTCTTGCCATTGCACGTCGTCTGGTTAACAAATGTTCCTTGAACGCCTGTAATAGCAGCCAGACCGGCAAGAAGCGTCCATGTTGAGAATATCATAATGGATTGTTTCAAATAAGGGAGAGATCCCTACTCAATGGAAGAAATAAAAAGACACGAGAAAGAAAAAGATATGCGGCCTTATACCATACCTCTACCACATATAATACAGACCCCCACTAGTCTTTGTGTAGCGTCCCGCCACCCTCGAGGTGTAGATGCATAATAGCGAAAGCAAGCTGAGTTCAAGATTTTGGTTCCCATCCATGAGCAGGGTTGTCATTTGATGTTAGCTAATGGATGGGCCGTGGTGCCTTTCTCATCTGCAGAGAGCCTCTAGAAGAAGAAGCTGTATATGCAATACGACATTGTTCTCGTCCTTCCTCCACCCCGTTGGACAAGCGACCACGTGATATAATATCGGGGTAAGATCGTTTCTCCAGAAAATTTGGACGAGATCTGCTCTGGTAGTCCAATTATCGCAGCAGATTTCTGCAATTTAACATCTCGAGTTGTGAGGAGCCTTTCCCCAATAGGTTCAAGATCATTCTCATAAGCCCACTTCTATATACGCTCACTGCGTTGTCCAATCGGACAAAAACGGATCATCTACGTCAATCCTGGCTCTCCGACGATTCTACCCCACCATCAACATCGTGGCTCCTCACGCGAGACTCTCTCTCATCTCGAGGCATGTAGATCCTCGACCACCAATTCTAATCAACACTTCCCACTCTATTGACCGATTGACAAGTGCAGAGTCCATAACACCGCAAACTCGACGCTTAAGTACCAGTTCAGAAACCAAGATGTCTACTCAGCCAAATCACCCTGCTTTGCTCATTCCAGGACCCATTGAGTTTGACGATGCCGTTCTTCAATCCATGAGTCATTACAGGTATGCTTTCTCGTCGCATTATCCTGCATTGTTTGAGTCTGATTTTGCGAGGATAGTGAGAGTCACGTCGGAGGTCCCTTTGTCTCTATATTTGGGGAAACTCTCTCTATGTTGAGAAAGCTTTTCCAGACGACCGACCCATCAGCACAACCATTTGTTCTCTCCGGCTCTGGTACTTTGGGCTGGGATCTTATTGCAGCGAACTTGGCAGAGCCAGGTGACGACGTCTTGGTTCTCCACACTGGGTATTTTGCGGACTCCTTCGCAGACTGCTTCGAAATATATGGCGTTAAGGCAACTCAATTGAAGGCCCCTATTGGTTCAAGACCTCAACTTCCTGAGATTGAGCAGGCATTGAAGGAGAAGAAATACAAGTTATTGACGGTCACTCATGTCGACACCTCTACTGGTGTGCTGAGTGAGCTCAAGAACCTTTCAGAAATGGTCCATAGGATATCTCCAGAGACTCTAATTATTGTGGACGGCGTATGTAGTGTAGGATGTGAAGAGATCGAGTTTGACAAATGGCAACTCGATGGTGTCATTACCGCTAGTCAAAAAGCAATTGGCTGTCCTGCGGGTTTATCAATTTCAATGTATAGCGGCAGGGCCATCAAGGCATTTCAGAGTAGGAAGACACTACCAGGATCTTATTTTGCCTCCTTTAAGAACTGGCTGCCCAGTAAGTCTAGCCAATCATAGAGTATGTGTACTCTACTAATAGTATCAAATAGTTATGCAAAACTATGAGGCAAAGAAAGCTTCTTATTTCGCCACCCCGTCACCACAATTGATCCATGCTTTACACACTTCACTGACCCAAATACTTTCCAAACCTTTATCTGAAAGATTTGCAGCACACAAGGCAACTTCTCAAAAGATCAAGAAAGCTGTTACCGAACTTGGCTTAAAACAATTAGCCCCAGATCCTGCGGATCAGGCCAACGGAATGACTGCCATTTACCTCCCTGAAAATGTCAAAGCACCAGAACTATTACCAAATCTCCTGAAGAAGGGTGTTATTTTTGCCGGAGGTCTACATAAGGAGATCGCCGTAAAATATATTAGATTTGGCCATATGGGGGTCTCTGTGGTGAGTTACTTTCTCACATAATGAATCATCATTAACTTCGTTGCCAGACCGATCCCAAACGAGATGATATCGATCGTGCGATTCAAGCTTTAGAGACTGGTCTCTCTGATGCCGGTTACCAAAAAGCTTAAGAAAGGTTCTTTTCAAGGCTACGGAAAATAAACTGGTGTTTCAAAAGCAATTTCCCAAGACATGGCTTGTGTACATAATTCACTGCCTTAAATGAAATAGATTAGCGCAGCTGCGTCTCTCATTTCTTTTATTTATCCATTCTTATCTCAGATCAATCCAATTGATCCAACAAGATAGTCTTGGCGACTAGAGTGAGCGCCTTTTTTGCTATAATGGTGAGCTGTTCTTCTTATGAACTCTGAAGTTGTGAGCCGTGAAATTTATTTCATCTTTTCAGCCACGAACGATGACTTCAGTGCAGACCTGGGATGTGTTTCCAGCAACTCCGCGATGTAGAAATGGCCGTTCATGGAAGCATATATTGAGATAGCATAGAAATTTTAGATACCTTGTTGAATTCGGATTTGTCAATATGCCGGTTCCTGCAAGATATTTCTCGCAGATGCACCTCATCTTGCATAATAAAGGTTATTTGCTCGCGTGTCTCAAATTTTTTTTGGATGGGCAGTAGTTACAAATGGAATATCAGAGAACACAATAGACCACTGTACTTAAGAAGGTTCTATAACTTCTCAATTCTTATGAAGTGAATACCAAGTTAGCAATTGAATTTTGGCCCCTTCTTTCTGTGATCACGTGAATCATTGATAAGCGAAATCCTGGCGGGGTGGTGCAAGGCGGGCGGAAGACCAGCCTTCTTGCATCTTTGACACCGTCTTCAACAACCACCAACGAAACTCGACAGGACATTTTCTGATCAGCGCGAGCTGCACGAAAATACAGCTCAACTGTTGACCTATCTATCGCTGCTGAAGAGGATCAGATATCACAAACTCAGGCTGCGAAGATGGCACCATCCATTGAAGAGCTCGACGCGACTGTCCGCGCCTTTTACGAAGGCCGAGGGGAGACGGTCAGTATATAAAACCTTATCCGTATTCATGTCTATATATCATATATGCTAACGCGTTATATAATAGCAAAAAGCTGCTCAAGCAACTCTGAACCAGGTACGAAAGTCCTTTGGCCGATCACCCCCCTTATCCCCGCCATTCTGTACTGATTGATACGTTGGAATAGTTCAAGGAAGACCCAGATGCATGGTTGCTTGTTGACAAGATCTTGCAAGAAGCTACATATCCGCAAACCAAGTGTTTGTCTCTCCTCTCATGAGATTTTTGTCCTAGCTGACGATTTACAGACTTGGGCCTGCAAGTTCTCGATGCCGTTATCATGACTAGGTGGAAGGTCTTGCCAAAGGAGCAGTGCCAGGGTAATTATTGTGGCATTATATTTGCAAACATGAGATGTTAACTGGTGTTAGGAATTCGAAACTTCGTGGTCAACTTCATCATTCAATGCTCAGGCTCCGAAGAATCTCTCAAATCACAACGAACCCTCCTCAATAAACTCAACCTCGTCCTAGTCTCTATCCTCAAGCAAGAGTGGCCTCATAATTGGCCCACTTTCATCAACGAGATTATATCCTCCTGTCACACAAGTTTGTCAATATGCGAGAATAACATGTCTATTCTGCGACTGCTATCCGAGGAAGTTTTCGACTTTTCGGCTGACCAGATGACTTCGACGAAGACGAAGAACCTGAAGACGACCATGTGTCAAGAATTCTCATCTATATTCCAGCTCTGCAACGAGGTCTTGAACAGTGCTACTCAAGCAAGCTTGATCAAGGCTACACTTGAGACGCTTCTGCGCTTCTTCAACTGGATCCCCCTCGGATATATCTTTGAAACTACCATTATCGATACTTTAAGAACACGATTCTTAGAAATGCCCGAATTCAGAAACGTGACCTTGAAGTGTTTGACCGAGATTGGTGGTCTGCAAACTGGTCAGCAGAACCAGTACGATGAGAAGCTAGTAGAAATGTTCACTGAAGTCCTGACGGCAATCTCCAAGATCATTCCCTTATCTCTTGACCTCAAGATCACATATAGTTCGAGTAATTCCAAGGACCAGGAGTTTATCCAGAATCTAGCACTTTTCCTTTGCAACTTTTTTAGCGTTCATCTCAATGTAAGTGGCTGCCTAGCTAAACTTTGGAATTTACTGACCCGCTGTGATAGCTTATTGAAAACCTACCCAACCGAGATTTCTTAACCCACGGTCACTTCTACCTTATCCGAATTTCACAAATTGACGACCGAGAAATATTCAAGATCTGCTTGGAATATTGGACTAAGCTTGTTCAGGAACTGTATGATGAGATGCAGTCCCTCCCAATTACTGATGTTAATCCCTTGATTAACATGGGCGTTGGAGGCCTCTCGAGTCCTGGTGCACCGAATCCAAGTTTACTTGCCAACTACCCTCTCCGAAAACACAAATATAACGAAGTTCTTTCGAATTTGAGGGTCGTTATGATCGAAAAGATGGTTCGACCAGAAGAAGTTTTGATTGTGGAGAATGATGAGGGAGAAATTGTGAGAGAGTTTGTGAAGGAGAGTGACACCATTCAGCTATACAAGACCACACGCGAGTGTCTTGTTTATCTTACCCATTTGGATGTCGTGGATACTGAGAATATAATGACCGAGAAATTGGCCCGTCAAGTCGATAATTCGGAGTGGTCTTGGGCGAACTGCAACACCTTATGCTGGGCTATTGGATCGATTTCTCTGGCAATGAACGAGGAGACTGAAAAGCGATTCTTGGTCACCGTTATCAAGGATCTCCTTGGTTTGACTGAAATGAAACGAGGCAAGGACAACAAAGCTGTGGTTGCCAGTAACATCATGTACATTGTCGGTCAATATCCTCGATTCCTGAAGGCACATTGGAAGTTCCTGAAGACAGTTGTTAATAAGCTTTTTGAGTTCATGCACGAGTCACATGAAGGTGTTCAGGATATGGCTTGCGATACCTTTATTAAGATTGCGAGACAGTGCAAGCGACACTTCGTTGCACTCCAGCCTGGTGAGAACGAACCATTTATTGAAGAAATCGTCAAGACTATGCGAAAAATCACCTGCGATTTATCACCTCAGCAAGTTCATACATTCTACGAAGCTTGTGGTTACATGATAGCTGCGCAACCCCAAAAGAATGCCCAGGAGCGGCTTATTGCCGAATTAATGTCATATCCAAACGCAGCCTGGGATGCTATCATTGCTCAGGCTACAGCGAACCCAGCTATTCTTCAAGATGCAGACACCATTAAGGTCATCGGTAACGTTATGAAGACCAACGTCTCTGCATGCATCTCGATCGGTACCTACTTCTATCCTCAGATTGGCCGAATCTATCTTGATATGCTGTCCATGTATCGTGCCACCAGCCAGATGATCTCTGAGGCCGTAGCCAGAGATGGTAAGTCTTTATTCTACTATACATATCAAAGGTCCTTTCTAATTACAATAGGTGAAATTGCCACGAAGATGCCTAGAGTTCGAGGATTGAGGACGATCAAGAAAGAAATCTTGAAGCTTATTGAGACTTATGTTGAGAAAGCTGACGATTCTGAAATGGTCCGAACCAACATTGTTCCAGCTCTCTTAGATGCAGTCCTTGTTGACTACAACCGTAATGTTCCCAATGCTCGAGATGCCGAAGTTTTGAAGGTCATGTCGACAGTCATTACCAAACTTTCCGTACGTTGGACCCCCTATCGCTCAAAATATTCAGTGGTGCATTCTTCTGTTTCTTTGCCGTGCCACTGTGCATTTGAAGACATCGAGCTAACGTGAAATAGGGACTTATGGAGGATCAAGTACCAACTATTATGGAGAATGTATTTGAGTGTACTCTCGAGATGATTAACAAGGACTTTTCTGAGTTCCCAGAACACAGAGTCGAATTCTTCTCTCTCCTCCGTGCCATCAATCTCCACTGTTTCCCTGGTATGTTCACTCATTCTTTGGAGATCTCTTTGCTAACTTTTGCGAAGCTCTCCTTAAGCTTGATAACCGCCAATTTAAGTTTGTCATTGATTCCTGCATGTGGGCCAGCAAACACGATAACCGCGAAGTCGAATACGCTGGTCTGAATATGTGTCTTGAATTGATCTCAAATATTGCCGAGACCGATCCCGCAACATCGAATGCATTTTTCCAGCAGTTTTTCATCCCCATACTCCAGGATGTTTTCTTTGTGCTCACTGATACTGACCATAAGGCTGGCTTCAAATCTCAGTCCATGTTGTTATCTCGGATGTTCTACTTCGTTTCACCAGCTGATGGGACAGCTCCTAAGATCCAGGGCCCAATTTACACATCAGATCAGGCTGTCGCAGGTATGACTAACAAAGAGTTTTTGGGAGGATTTGTTGCCAATCTCTTACAAAATGCGTTCCCCAACCTTCAGCCGTAAGTTGAATCATGCGTCTTGGAGATATCTCAACTGACTTTACGCAGGACCCAAATCAAGATATTTGTCGAAGGCCTCTTTACATTAAACAGCCAATACGACCGATTCAAGTTAACACTTCGTGATTTCCTCATTCAGTTGAAGGAATTCGCTGGCGATAATGCGGAGCTTTATGCCGACGAGAAAGAACAACAGGAGAAAGATGCCAAGGCAGCCGAGCGAGAACGTCTTTCCAAAGTCGGCGGATTACTGAAACCTGCTGAGCTTGCTGAGGACGATGATGAGTTGTGACTTGAGGAAGAATTGCGCACCGAATACGCTGATGTAAAGGCGAAAAATAAGGAGACTTCTACTTCTCGATCAAACCGATCGAGTAATCTCAACGATGGTTGGGACATGTATGACTTGTGAATCCTTCAACATACCGCCTGAGCCATTATATCCACCATTTCGAAAATCGTCTTTTACTCGTTCATCATCATTTCACTTAATGCCATGATATCAAGTCCCAGGGCAGTCGCAAGCTTGGGGGAGTTCTTTGAAAGATCCAAGTTGATTCTGTTTGTCTAAAAGTTTCATTTTCTGTTTAGACTTCACATCGTGAAACGATACATTGCATTTGCGAAGAAGTAACATTTCGGTACTTTTGAAGTAGAGATGGGGCGGACGAAGCACGATGAGAGCATATGGATGCATGAGATATGAGAGACGAGGTTGATGTATGCAGTTATGAAAGCATGCTACAGAATTCACGAGTGCGATCAAGAAAACGTACGGTTTTCTGGTAAATGATTTGTGATGATTTTACTTTTTATCTATGGTGTGGCAGATTCATAAGAAGGCTTCAAACTTCTCTTTTCAGACCATCCACCATCTGTCAGGGTCCACCTACAAAGCCGTCTCACCGAGCCAAATTGGACAAACATAGGCTAGGTAAGCACAAATGGACATCACCAAAGAGAACGTGTTTCATTAGAGTATTACACCTAAAGACCTCCCCAAGAACGCTTATAATTGATAGATGGCATGACGGCAATGAATATTTTCTCGACCTCCTCCGTAACAATTAAAAGTGCATAGCCAAGATTCTCAATTGTAGGTGCAATGTTTATATCAGCATAGTATGTTGCAAGTTTCTACGAGTTTGAATCCCTGATCTCTACGTTTCTGTTATGGGTATTTTAAGAGAGAGTAAAAGGGAGCTATAGATCGTCCCTTCTTAAGTCATTAGTGCAACAGAGGGCAAGCACTCTGAGTGATGACTTTCACTAGTTCTCTCTTAGAGTTTGCAGGCTTCCCTTTTCAAATTTATACGTTTCTGGATTGATAACATAAACCCTACAGTTCTCTCCGTAAACGACAATAATCTTCGTTTGACTCATTATTACTTTGTTTTCATGCTTTGCATTATGCCTAGTCATCACTCGACGACGGTTAAAATAGCACCGAAACACCGTGTCAAATTCTCTGGAGACCTCCTTTCTGGTGTTTCGACGTGTGTCTATCTGGCGTGGCGCGATGTCCTCTTCATTCTTTTTGTCTTTGGACTCACCGGGGCCATTCATTGGGTGCCGGTATATTATTCCAAGAATAGAGTGATGCCTGTATGGCCATCAGTTATCGGAGTCAACTATGAGGGTGATCATGAACTTCGTGCCCCACAGGAATTCAACTATCCCAGGGTACCTGAATTAGTTCCATCGTGGGCATGCGGTCTGATTGTTTTCTTCATCCCAATACTCGTGATTATCTTATTCCAAATCAAGATCCGCAGCCCATGGGACCTTTATACTGGAATCTGCGGAATCTCGAAAGCTTTGGTTGCGACGTGAGGCATCTTAGAGCTGCATATTTTTAAAAACCTTAATGTTAAATGCTAACTATTATAATATATAGGTTGTTTGTCCAAGTTATCCTAAAACAATTCATTGGAGGATTCCGTCCCTACTTCATGGAAGTATGCAAACCCGACAAAGACTTGATATATCGCAATAGTCTAAGTGGTATATTTGTTTTCAACACAACTGCATGCACGGGGAAAGACAAAGACGTTCAAATTGCGTGAGCCATCATTACTCTTTCCAGAAACGTCATCTAACTTTCAATAATAGGCTTCAAAGCTTTCCGAGTGGCCACACTGCCAATTCTTTCGCGGCTGCAACCTTTCTAGCTTTATACATCAATGCCAAGCTAAAAACACTCGCTGACCATGGTTCGGAATTTTGGACTTTCGTCTTCACGATCGCTCCTTTGGTACTGGCTTCTCTTATGGGAGGATCAGTTTATCTCTCTCATGTGAGTACCATGGATTCCAAATATTAAGTGACCGACTACTTACCTATCACACCCAATAGCAACACCACGCGCACGATGTTATCTTCGGCATGATAATGGGAGTCTTGATTGGTACACTTTCTTACCGATCCTCCTACGCAGCATTGTTCGACTTCGACCACAATCACATTCCTCTCCCGCCATACGCATTTCATACTCGTTACTCATACCCATCAGCTAAATCTACAGACGACGGTTTACCTGAGGGGCTGAACAGGATAGAGACGGATAAGTTAGTGGTTTTCAAATGGTGGAACCAATCAGGATCAAGGGGAAAGAATAAAGAGAAGCTGGCGCAATGGTTACAGAATATTAGAATCCAAAAAATGGGGTGTGCAATCCCTGTAAGTTCTTCCGTAGGAGACTCGGCCCTACCAACTCTGCAGGAAAACGAAGCAATACATGATGAATCTAGAGGGAATGCGAGTCGGCCTAAACGCCCAAAGACAGTACACACGAATCCAGGAGATGAATCTAAAGGAATCGGTGGCTCAAGAAACTGGAAAGGGGATGCACTTATTCTGAATTTGCTAGAAAAGGCTGCCCGGCTGTCTCGGAGAAGTCGAATAAATTCAGGTCCATGAATTTGTATTGCTAAAGAGCACACTGGTCCTCAGACGTCTGGACCCCTATTCTATACACCGCATTCCCTAGATTAGGATATGGGTTTGTCAGCGATTCATAAAAATAGGGAAATTGATACGGCTAGACAGATTCTCTAAAACACTTGCGTGGAGTCCGAAGTATAAAGGCTGGGGTCCACATGCTGATGCCTTATCATGAGTAGTCCAACCCACCACCTGCAGAGCCAACCCCTATTCCTCGCTTCGGGCAAAACAACACTACCCAACACAACTCAAATTCAACTTCACCCCCACTCAATATATTTTTTACATACGCTATCGACCAATAAGCACCCTCCACTCGAGGCAGGTCTGCCAATCAGTCTGTGCCTAAATTTCGGTTTGCTGCGGCCCGCGTAATGAAAACTCGTAATCAATGACCATATTCTCTACCCCCTTCTCCACAACCCCTGGCCCTGCCATCGCGAGTTCATATTCAATATCAGGCTGTGCCTCACAGTAGAGGCTATTCTTCTCACTTGCCATCCTGAAATTATAGGCGGCTTCCTCATCGCTGATCACATGTTTTTTGAGGTTCGGGTTGCCAGCTCGCGCAGCCTCGACTTGGAGTTGGATAGCGCAGCCACGATCGAGAAGGCCGAAGAGGAAACCTGCTTCATCAACGGTGCTGCCTGTAGAGAGCAGACCGTGGTTGAGGAGGATCGCAACCTGTGTTGCATAAGTTTTTGAAATTGGCTAGGAATGGCGAACTGGGGGAAATACCTTGTTCTTAGCCCCTAAAGCACGAGCTATGTTCCGACCTTCTTCCTCGGCGAAGACAATACCACCGTAGGAAGAATAGACGGCGATAGAATCATAAAAATTACAAACATCCTGGTTTAGCATCTCAAGGCCAGTCGCAAAAGTTGACCATGCTCGACCTGCCATCGTATGGCAATGGCAGATAGCATGAACATCTGGTCGAGCTTTATGGATCTCGGAATGAATTAGAAACCCTGCTGCATTTGCTGGTGCGCTCTATTTTCACATTAGATTAGTCCCTTATTTAATTCCCCAAACTTGCAAACGTTTTCTTGAGGGAGAGAAGGTGAGGGGGAGAAAATGAAGGAAAGATTACCCTATTACCACCAACCACTATCCCACTATTAACATCCAGACAGATTAGATCTCCCGCAGTCATGAGCCCGAAGTGTTTGCACAGGGGATTCATCCATATATATTCTGGGAACTCGGGATCGCGCACGGAAATGTGGCCTGACATGCCTTCTGTGAAGCCTTTGCGGGAGAAATCGCGGAAGACGGCGGCGGTATGGATAAGAATGTGCTTTCGGTGCTCTGCATAGGAAGGGAAGGTTGGAATTCCTGCTGTGTGTTAGGGTTCAAATTGGTAGTGCGTTATGGATGGATGGAGCCATGCATGAGAGACAATAGTGGCGTGAGCAGCCAGGTGGTCTCTTCCGAAAACCACAATCCCCAGATATCTGAATCTTCTTCAGGATTGAATTTAAATTGTTAAAAAACCATTAAAATTCATACGAGAGTCGAAGACACTATTCCACTAGGGATATCACCAAACCCCGGGGTAAAACTTTACGTTTGTCTTCCCAAATCAACATGAACAGCATAACACTCCCTAAACAAAGGTTCGTCACCTACCTCCAAGAACTAAACCCCCGTGACTAATAGCTTCCAACGGTGTCTTCTCCTCAGCTCCGTGGACATGTTGAAGAGGCTGTTTCGTGACTTCCACAGTGGGGATCTCTGTTGCTGATGGCGCCATCTTGACTGAAATATCTCTACAACTCTCACGGTGGGGATATTCAAGGCTAGGATATGTAGTTTGTAAACGGGCGAGAAGGTGTGAGATTTAAAGGCTTGGATGACTGCAGTTGTACATCTTAAGGGCGTGGTTGGATCGGGTTGCCGTATTGGGCAGGTGGGTTGGATAACGAGGCAATTTTTGATGAGGAATGATTTATGAGGACCAATTTTGCAAAATTCGAGACATCGAGACATTGTTCTTCCTTCTTATAACTTTTATTCATTTCTAAGGAGGAACAGAAATATATGTCACGTGATCACTGACCCCTTCCGAGAATCGGGGAAGAAGTGGATATTATTACATGAGTAGGGAGAGGACTGGCGATTTGTATTGAAACCAAGTTAATCAAGATATTTGAATTATTTATACCAAGCTGATAATTTCAAATCGCATTTCTTTCTGGTTTAAAAATGACAAGCCGGAGTTATAAGATTATATCAATGTTCGAATTTTACAGCTTTCAACTTCAGTAAAAGATAGAAACTCATGGCATTACGTCTACCCAGTATCTTTGCCTCAGAGCTCAAATACTTTTTCACTTCTCTATAATTTTGACTAACATTTTTGGGAGGTTTCTATGGGTTGTTTTTGATTGGGATGGGGATAATGCATCTTGGCGGTGGAGGCTGGTGATGAGGTGATGGAAAATTCGACACTGGAGGGATTAAATGACGGCGAGGAATTAATTTAGGGTGGGGATTTGATGAAGAGTGAAAATATCTATTTATATTTGCTTTTCTTCGACGTAGCCACTGTCGGGCAGAATAGCTGGAAGTTTGCCAGATCGGTAGCCATTAGACCTGATGGGTTGATATTCAAAAGCTTTGTATATATCCACATTGATAAGCATCAAGTTTGCTGTTTAACCTTCTTTTGCAAATGTAGGGAAGTAAGTGTAGTTTTGGATGGTGTGGGAAAGAATAGTTGATGTTGAAGTATATGTTTTGGAAATTTGTGCAGTGAAATAGGAAGTAATGGATCCACCCAAGGGCACCTCAGGAAATTAAGTGTGGATGATGAGGATTTACTGGGAGGGGCCTCTCCTCCCACTTCTCTTCTTACTTTAGACTCAATACAATCATTCAATTGAATACGCTTTTTGATAGATTTGCAAATATATCACCACCTTGGTGATACCAACACTTTCAGACTATTTAATAAATAATCCATTTGACCCATATATGCCCTCCCTTCGCTCCTCTGACCTCGTTCTTCAACATATTATAAGCCCGGAAGTGTATTCAACCGTTTGATGTCAAAAGAACCTCTTCTGTTCTTAAGTCGGTCAATACTTGGGTTGTCGGCTAAAATGCCACCCGGATAAAAATTTTATATTATTTTTATTATTACAACGTTAACGCGTAACGAACTGCGCAATATTAAAGCTATTTTAATGCAACTGCAGATCTTGAAGATAGGTGCGTCCTAATGTCAAAGCTATTATTAAGAATTATAAAAATGATATGGAAAATTATATACACCTGATTATATTGTTGGTAGAGGTATGTGCTTCATCAGAATATTCGCCCATGAGTGTCAAAAGTAGACAGGGATTTAGAATTGGATTTGAGAGAAATAATTATTTTGAGACTTTCAAGTTGCATAATTATTAATAAAATCTAAAAAATCGGAATGAATTAAATATACAAGATTTAAATATGCTGTAAATTGAAAAAAAAAAAAAGAAAAAAAAAAGTACAATAAAAATGCCAAAATGGAAATCCCCTCAATTTTGATCAAATCAGAAATGAGACAGCAATCCCTTTAATTATTAAACAAAGGCAGATACGCTTCCGGGCTTATAACCTCTTGAACTGGACCAGAAAGACGCAAAGGTATGTAGGATAAATCATTGATCAGAAAATCTAAAAGGCCCCCAAAAAAAGCTCAGAAATAATATAACACAGTATAGCGTATATATGTATGAGAAGCACGTGCACTTATTCTCAACGATGGGCTTACATCAGGGAAGATATTCTCCCATGCCCCGTATGTAGTTCACATCGAACATAGGTTGGTTGCATCTCAACCCTTGGCGGTCGGTATCATGACGATAAGAAGATTGCCAGTAACTGACATAGCAGGCCTACCACGGTGCGTGTGGTCGCTATCGGGCCAGTATTTATTGCGACTGACCTCAGAAATCGGATAGGTAAGTATGTATGGCCGCAACCGGCCAATGTGCAAAAAAATATGTAGTAGGAGTATGTACAAGAAACAGACGTTAGTCTCCATGTTTATAACATTATTTTATTTTACATCAGGACAAGCTTTATGCCTGTGATATCTCGATTTCCAAGATCATCGAATTTCCATTCAATAAAAACATTCACTCTTCCATAACTAGGACTTCCCAGCAAACCTCCCTTCCCCGACCAGAGAGAAAAAAACTACAGTATAATTAATATATAATAAACACATCCAAACTTCAACGAGGAAATGAAATAAGGTTGCCAGAGTATCTCGATAAAGTTCTGACCACGCAAGGCACTCACCCTTCTGTCAAAGATCGCCTTACGTACGAACCTAGTACCATCGCCCTCCCTGCTGCAAAATAGAATTAGAACCATCGGACATAAGTCCAGCCAAGCCTTAATTCTGACAGCGATATCTCTGACAGCTAGCGAACAAAGGAAAATGTGAAGTGATGTTTCTTGACTTCAAGAACAGCTACGTTAAAAATGCGATACAAGGATCTAGATCTGAGAAAGCTATGTACGCCTGAGGGGTGGCGATATGCCCTGGACCCTATTGCGGGATTTAGAATCGCTGACCGGAGTAGGATGAGGATTTCTAAGGAGAAACTCGAAGCGTGGTTGCGAGGAAACTAAGTGTAACTTCCATGGGAGACGTAAGAGCAGTCACATATCAGAAAGATATGTAAGACTGAGGAACGGAATTCCGCACCGAAGGAGAGATAGGAAAAAAAGGACCTTCCTCGAGATGACATCGATATCGTCGGAAACCAAATCCGAGAAGTGATAAAAGACCCAAGAACATTAGAAGAGGTCATTCCACCAGTACAGCCAACAAAGCCAGCACCGACATCAATATAATATGCTTTATTGTGATAGATAAGGCATCCCCTTCTCATTCGACGGTTTTTGTTCTCATCCCCCCATGTAAAACATGATGTGGACATACGTGGTGGCCGTGATATACCGGCAAAATAGAACATAGCGGCAATTCAACATACAATATACAAGCGAGCTCATCGAGGGATATTTTGTCCTCCCGAAAGTCCAGGAGGAAGATTAAACACGGACGATGACATACATATAGCCCCAGGGACACCATCCCTGACAATCGATCTAGATTCAGCCTGCCAAAACAACACGGGTAACAGTAGGGGGCGTCTCGCTCACCTCCTTCCAATTTCATAAGGCAAAATATATCTGGGAAGATTAGACAATCACGGCTCTTCCGCGAGAGGTCCATCTACTCTCCCTTGTTTACTTTGCATAGATAGCTTAGTTACACCACATCTAACCCCGAATTTCCAGCACACCACACCATGGCATCGGGCACGAAAGCGCTTTTTCACTTGATCTTGGCTTGCGCTGAGGTCCGGAGCGTGTCGGCTTCGGTATCGTATCATACCTCAGATGCCGCTGCACCCGTCTCATACTATTTTAAACTTTTGCGTGTGGCGAGGGTTGAGGTGGCAATTGCTTGCGGTGATCTAATGTTGTACGAAATCAGGGTGAAGGCTATCTACCATAGGAGAACTTGTGAAAATTTTTCGGATGCTGGTTCGAAATCGGTCTACCTAGCCTGATCCTGATGGGCGAATATGCAAGGCTGAGTGAACAAGGCAGTTTGGATCGCCACCTCGATAAAGATCACCATCCCCCTTTTGCTCGCTCGTTACTTTTCAACTAGGGTAGATGGAAAATATTTCCAGGTTATTTTTGATAAGGTACAGCACTTGCGGTCTCAGCGCATATAGATTGAAATATCAAGGATAATGTTATCAGTATAAATCTCATGTACATGTGAATGTGTCAGGGCCACATTTGCAAAGTTGGATGCAACACCTCAATGGACAATGATCCCTTCGCTCATCTCGTGCAAAGTATATGCTTTTTTCTGAGGCACCGATTCTTTCCTCGTTGATTGGAGGGAGAGGACTTTCAGTACAGCTGTCATTAATTAGGACCCGCTTGGGATATATGCACGATTGACGTCTGGTACAAGGTTCTCTCCTATAGTATTAAATGGGTAGACTAAATGAGACAAAAGCAGCGACCTGAAGTCAGGCTACGAAGTATGTGCCTTGCACTTGCCTTTTGTGTGCGTTGGCCAATAGTAGAAAGGAGACGAGGCAGTCATCATGGCCGCGAATCCGGCCCCCATGGTGAGATTACGAAATGGTGCGTACAGCATACTGTCAAAATGCGGGGGAAGACGACATGTCGAATTCGGCCACAGCCGCTTATTCGAGGAAGGAAGTTGGTTATATTTTCGTCCGTGTGTTTGGTTTTGGGATGGGGGTCTTTGAAGAGGGGCAGATTGTAGAAACGATGGTGCGGGCAAGATAAGGGGTTTTCTTCCATCGTGCATGAATATTTGGCAGGTTTGAGGCCATCTTGACAACTTCAGAGAGAATTGTAGTAGGTCTAGCCGCTCAAAAAAACAGGGTCAAGCAAGTATTCAAAGATTTCAGGAACAGGGCCCTGGACACAATTATCTCGGAGCAACATTGTCCCCCTGCATTTCATAAAATCTCCTTGATATTCGATATGTCGTTGATCTTGGCATCCAACTTCTTCGTATCATAAAAGGAATCAAGCACGGTCCTGTTTGTGGTACTGGCACTCCAACTCTCGGAGAGCACGAGCGTAACGCCAAACTCCTTAAAGTGCCTCGAAAGTGCTTGCGCCGTAGTGGTGCGGACCAGCAGGTTTAGACGAATATGGGGGGGGGGGGGGGGGGGGGTCCCCCACAATGCGAGTGTTGTCCAATTTTACGTGGACAAGGAGTGGAAACACCAGAGCGCTAGGGAGATCTTCTCGTTAGGATGTTTCCAGAGCCGAATAAATTGAATGACAATATCGTATGACGGACGATTGCTGAAGCGATATTATTCTTATTCTCCCTGTACACGTAAAACTGGCTCATGACAACCAGAATCAGAAGTTCAAACAAACTTGGCTGGTGTCTCAATGCACCTGCTGCAAAGCCTGAGGAGGGAAGATTCCGCATCGTAATGCAATGCGGGGCGTCCCAAATCTCAATCAATTGTCATGACCGTACGAAGGCGCAACCACAACGGGTGAAATCCTCCCACCACAATGGGTGAGCTCTTGGCATCAGTCCACTTATGATAGGGGATGGCACCGAATTGAAGGCATCGTATCCATCACGAGGATGCGACGACAACGTCCCTCAATGTGACAGTACCCGAAAGGAGAAAAGCGTGGTTGGTGTACAGTAGAAATGGCGTGCAGCATCGTGGGGTGGTCGGAAAGGTGTTCATGAAGCCCTCGCCGCCCCGCCTGATGGAGCGACGTGCGCAAGAGCCAAGGCCGCAATGGCAAGGGCGTTCTCATGCGACCAGGCTCATGGCCGGTGAACCAATCATCTCCCCTCTTGCCTGGAGAAAGCTGAGCACGCTCTATCCAATCCACACGCACGGTGGATGATATCAGATTAGCGATGTGGTATTTTCATCAGGAGAGGGTCTGTGTGCTTGCGTTAGGGTCATGCCGCAAGGGCCCTTGCAGTGGTGGTGGTGGG